>JBBPBO010001986.1:39135994-39184916 GCA_037974295.1 Cicer cuneatum
ACCTTCAATTTGATCCTTAAGCTCGTTTAATTCCAATGGCGACATTCTATACGGCGCAATTGAAATGGGTCCAGTTCCTGGGTGCAAATCAATGAAGAACTCCACTTCTCTTACTGGGGGTAATCCTGGAATTTCTGTTGGAAATACGTCCGGATACTCTTTGACTAACACTACATCTTCTGTGCTCACATCCATCTTGGTCTCTACGTTAGCCAATGATAAAAATTCCTGAGTTCCTTCTCTCAGTGATACTCCAAGCTTGTTAGCAACCAAATACCGAACGACTCCAGGTTCGGGAAAAATAACTAATTTGCGGGCACAATCCAAGACTACATAATTATAAGACATCCAATCCATGCCGAGAATTATCTCGAGTGATTGTAGAGGTAGACAGATTAAATTAACCAAGAAATCTCTATCTTGAATTGTTACAGGACAACTTAAACATGCAGAATTTACGGTCAAAGTCTGAGCAGGTGTGGAAACAATCATATCAAAAGGCAAAGCAGACATAGATAGCTTCAAACGATTTACACAATCCATAGCAATGAAAGAATGAGTTGCTCCCAAATCAAAAAGTGCAATTAATGTGTTACCTGCAATCTGGCAGTCTTGCTGGATTAAAATAGGAGTTTGACTTCCAGCAGCAGCACCCATGTGGTAGACGCGTCCCCTAGCAATAGGACGAGTGGCCCTAGCCGTATTCACTGTTGGTTCTACCTTCGGAGCCCGACAATCCCTTGCGACGTGCCTGGTTTTTGACAATTGAAACATACAAGATCCCTTGTGGTACAAGCTGTAGCCATGTGTCCCTCTATTCCACATCGGAAGCATCGAACTCCTTGTCCTAATTGTCTTCCAAAGTTCTGATTTCCTGGCCGATTTTGGCCTCTACTGTTGTTCTGGGGTCTGTTATATGGCTTAACCACTTGCTTTCCTTTGCTGTTTTGATAGTTCATTCGGCTGGGTCCTCCCAAATTAAAGTTCCCTCCTCGGTTGGCCCTCCTATTTTTCATGTCCTCAACCTCTCTACACTTCTCCACTAGAACTTGGAAACGTTGAATTCCCAAGGGTAAAATGGAGTCTTGAATTTCATATTTCAGTCTGTTTTGAAAACGATGGCACATAAATGGTTCATCAACTTCTTCCCGGAAGAATCTGAAATGTCTGGACAGCGATTCAAATTTAGCCGCATATTCTCCCACTGTCATGTTACCCTGGTGCAATTTCAGGAAATCGTCACCCAATTTGGTCCTAGTGCTCATTGGGAAGTACTTGTCCAAAAACTTCTTCTTGAACGAATACCAGTTTACCTCCTCATGAGCTGCCCCCATCAGTAGCCTTGTACTCCTCCACCAATACTCTGCATCCCCTAGCAGCAGATATGTAGCATAAATGACTTTTACTGCTGCCTGGATGTTAATCATTTCAAAGATTTTCTCCATCTCCTGAATCCATTGATCCGCTCTTTCTGGACCCTCATCACCTTTGAACTTTGGAGGATTATGACGACGAAAATCCTCTAGTCCTCTTGACTCGGCAGCACGAATCTCCATTTCTCTTTTCTCTAAGTCACGCTGAGTCTTCGCAGCCGTCTGTGCAGCAACAGACGCAACCATCTTATTCATTGCTTCAGCCATCCTATCTTCCCGGCTGTCGTCTTACGGTGTCGTCTCTCCTTGGAGGCATTGTTCCACTACAAAACCATCATCAAGTAGAAATCTCACACTGTTTAGAATAATTCCAAAATATAGCTCAACAACATCATTACTTCAGCACACCACAACTATATAAGACTTGACACTCTAACTACTTGCTCCTATGCATGATCAGATAATGACTTAAAACCAACAATTAAATCAGAGCTTTAACCCAAAACATTAACCAAATGCTCTGATACCAACTTGTAACACCCCGAGTTTAAAACACAGCGCGAGTGTATTTTTTTTTTTAAACGAATAGATAAATAAAGAGTTTTCAGAATTAATTTCAAGGGAATTAAAATCAATTCAAATTAAATATCATTCGACATCGTAATCCAAAATAGTAAGGTAATTAAACAACAACATCACGATTAATCGAATGAGATATTTTTGGGAACTTGATCTTTATAACATACTAAAATAAAGATACATCAAAACTGGATTCTCAATCCACCAAAATATTTATCAGAGTGCGGAAAAGTTTTACAATAATTCCCAAAATAAATATTTACAACCATTGAGCTCAAAACCCTATACATAAGTCTAAACTGATCATACACTAAGCTATAGTAGCACGGTCTCCGCCGCATCATCCACAAGTCTTATCTTCACCCAGCTGTCCATCCCTTTACGTAGCCCACAATGTAAAGATCAAGGAAAATTAACGACGTTCCCTGTCGTTAGTGTGACCGTCGGGGGTACGGGTTTGATTAACATCTGAGGGCAAAGCCCAATTTTCCACAATAATTGTAAAGGATGCTCAATTTTATCAGCAATATCAGACATATTCATGGCACACCATAAAACAATGATGATAAATAAGGATGCTCAATTTTGAAAATACATTACATTTGTACCTTTTCAAACACCAACCAATTTAATATGAAAATCATGTTGTAAGCACAAACATCAATTCAGTAATCACACTGATTCATCAGAAATTCCGGATTTCAAAAAGTACTTACACACACTACAATTTTCAACCATCATCCTATAACCAAAACGTGACCCACCGGTCAATCACCCCGATGCAATATGTATATGATCATGAAAACATCCTCTTGGATTCACCAAGGTGCAGTCACTCAACAGACCAGCACATTTACATATGTAAGACTTTAACGGCCCTCAAGACCAGAGTGCAGTCGCTTACAGATCAGCACCAGTGCAGTCGCTCAGAGACCAGCACTCGTGCAGTCGCTCACAGACCAGCACGTTTGACATAAACCAAGGTACAATCGCTCACAGATCAGTACCTAGTGCAGTTGCTCAACAGACCAGCACTCGTGCAATCGCTCACAGATCGGCACGTGGTTGTGCATTTCAGTGTACAGACGCTCACAGTCCAGTAACAGTGCAGTCGCTCACAGACCAGCACTTATATACCAAGGTATAATCGCTCACAGATCAGTACCTAGTGCAATCGCTCACAGATCAGCACCTGGTTGCGCATTACACTATGGCCCATCGCGGGTACCACATGACTATGCTATGCATGAGTATGCAGTGTTTCACCTCACTGGAAGCAGTATGCAACATCAGTAAAATTCATGCATTTCCATCATTTTTCAAAACATTTCCACACAATCAGTATCATCACCTACACATCAATGACTAACCATTTCAGCAAACATTAACACTCAAGATCACAAAAACCTCTTAGTTTGTAGGTGGCGGTTTTCTTGTATAACAAGGTAAGGTGGGTGGTTCCTTTAAGGCATCTCAAGATTGTTTTGACACCAGTTAAATGGGATTACCTAGGATCAGCTTGAAAACGGGCTTTGTTCCTTACCACTTCACGTTTTTTATTGAGTTTATTCCTGAACACCCACTTGGTTCCAACAATGTTTTTGTTTGGTCTAGATACAAGATCCCAAACATCATTCCTTTGAAATTCATTCAGCTCTTCTTGCATTGGAAGTATCCAACCTTCCTCTGTCAAAGCTTCATCAACATTGCTTGGTTCAATTATTGAGAGTAAACCAAACAGATTGGTTTCTCTACTTGATGATCTGGTCTTCAATGGTTCTTCTGCACTGCCAATAATGAGAGTTTCTGGATGTGAAGACTTGTACTTCCATCCATTCTTTCCCTCTGACTTGTCTTCAGAGTCAGCATGTTCTTCTTCCTTGATTTCATCTTTATCTTTTCAGGTTCTGCTGCTGATCCAGCTTCTGGTTCCTGTGCCTCTGGTTCACCTGCCATTTCCTTGTCTTGCTTTGACTTTTCAGGTCAAGCTATTTGTCATATAACATAATACAACTTAAATAATTTAAAAGTGATATTAATACAACCAGAACATCAGTTCTACTTCTAGTGGTCTCTGCTTGTTTTTGAAACCACTGGAATGCTGTCTCTGCTGAAGTGTTCATATTATATGGATCACTTGATTCCTCTAACAGTTTGAAAACCTACAAAATACTTATCCAGCTTTGATTTTTAAGATCAAGCTTCTTGTTATCACAGTAAACATAAAAATCAAACAATAATAATATTTACAGTAAAATGTAATCTCTATGTCAACAGTTTCAGTTTACTCTGAAAATCCTCTTGTTTCTGATTTTCAAATTCTGAATCTGTATGTTCTGTGATTAGATGGTTTGGATGAAGGGATTTGAATTCCCTTCCTGGATTGTAGTCTTGATGGATTTTACCGGATTGTTTGAAGAACTCTCTTGATTCTGATTCTTCTCTTCCTGCTGTTACACCATGTTCCTCTGATGATTCTGGAGCTTATGGTGATTCTGATTCTTCTGATAGTTCCAGTTTTGTTGATATGAGTGATTTCTTTGATATTTCCTATTCCTCCTATGATTCTAGTTATTTGGATTAGTTGGATGAATCTGATAATTCGGGGGATTTGAATGAATCTGATGATTCTGATGATTCTGATAATTCCTGTTCTGGTTTTGGTTCCAGTACTGATTCTTATTCTAGTTCCAGTTCCTGTTCTGATTCCAGTTTTGATTCTAGTTTCAGTTCTGGTTCGGATTCTGGTTTTGGTTGAGTTGACCAGACCTTCTCTCATCAGACTCAGATTGCCTCTGTCTGGTTGTAGCAGGAACATAAACCTTCTTTTGCTTGTGCATTGCCAACATCCATTGTTCAAGCACCATTGTTGGTGTCTCCTTCTTGTATCTCAGAATATCTGCATCATAGACAATTTGATCTTTTGGTACCCAGAACTGATTGGGTCCAGGTTTGTTAGTTTTAACAGCTCTTTGATCTAGTTCAGATTTTACCATTTGACAAGATGATTCAGAGGGACCTTTCTTAGCACAAACAATGCATAAAACATTAGAATGAACAGTTTTATTTTCAACAATAGTTTCTGTAAAACCAAGACCTCTCTTTCCAATGTTAGTGTTTCCATAAATCATAGATGCATATTTACTTCTTTCCATTCCATTAGAAATAAAGTTTTGAAAAAATTGCTCATGCATATCATATTCTCAAACAGTTTTGGAAGTGGAACAAATATTACTTTTAAGAGTTTGGTTTTCAGATTTGAGTCTTGCAACTTCAGTTTTAAAATCCTTGTTTTCAGTTGCATACTCAGAATTTTGATTCTTTACAACTTGGACTTTTTTGGTCAGATTTTTCTTATCTTCCCTAAGAGTTTTCAGTTTTAAAGACATGTTATTGTTTGCATTTAAAAAATCTTTTAAAGCATCAATTAATTCAGATTTAGTGAGATCAGAAAATACCTTATTGTCTTCATCTTCTGAATCTGTTCCAGAGCCTGAGTTGTATCCGGAACTTGAGTTGGTATGAGCCATCAGAGCCATAATTGTTTCCTATGATGTGCTTCCAGACTTGCCTGAATGACTGCTTTGATCATTCTTCCTTCTGCATGCTTTCCTTTCTGAAAATGTGCCTTTATGAAGTCTAGAGGCAGACTTGATGTGTGCCATCATTGTTGTTTCTGCCTCTTCTTCATCAAACGATTCTTCTTTTGATTCTAACACATCCCAGGCTTCCATCAGACCCTTCTTTCTGAATCTGGAAATCTTCTTGTGTTGTTTGCCTTTTTCCAGATTTGGACATTCTGACTTGATATGTCCAAGATCATTGCATCCATAACAGATGATGCTCTTCTTGTAAAATTCTTCCTTTCCTTTGTTGTTGTGTTTCTTCTTCTTCTTCTTCCTGTTTTCCCATATCTTAACCATCTGTTTGGTTAAGTAATCCATATCATCACTGTCACTATCACTATCCTTTAATTCTGGTGTTGCCTTTGCAGCTTTCTTTTGTTTTGACTTCAGGGCCATATTCTTCTTCTTCTTTGATGCATCTGCTTCCAGTTCTATTTCATGAGACTTGAGTGAGCTGATCAGATCTTTAAGTCTTAAGTTATTCAGATCTCTGGCTTGCTGAACTGCAGTAACCATTGGTCTCCACTTGGTTGGTAAGCTTCTTAGAATCTTCTTGACATGATCTGCTGTTGTGTAGCTTTTCTTCAAGACCTTCAGTCCAGATATCAGAGTCTGGAATCTACAGAACATTCCATCAATGTCTTCATCATCTTCCATCTTGAACATCTCATACTGTTTGACCAATATATTAGCCCTTGCTTCTTGAACCTGCTGGCTTCCTTCATAGGTCAGAACCAGAATGTCAAATATGCTCTTTGTTGTTTCTTTATCTGTCAATCTATCAAATTCCTTGAATGTGATGGCATTGATCAAGATGGTTATGGACTTGTGATGCAGTTTGTATAATCTGCTCTTGTTTGGACTCATATCTGCCATGTCCAGTTCTTGAGTTGGATCTCCTGGAATAGTAGGTGCAGTGTATCCTTTGACTACCAGCTTCCATAATTCAGGATCTTGAGATATGAAGAAACTTCTCATTCTGTCTTTCCAATATTCAAACCCGTCTCCATCAAATAGTGGTGGTCTGTTGATGTTTCCTCCAAAATAATCTTTGGATTCTGCCATGTTGTTGACCCCTTGGACCTTTCCCTTTGGATTCTGCCTAGTTAAGTGCTCAGCCTTGAGACCGACCTATGATACCAATTGAAGGTGCAAACATGAGAAGCGGGGGTTGAATTGTGTTTGACTAACTTCAATACTTTTTGGTTTTAAAACAAAACGAATTATGTATGAATTAAAACATAGTTAAAGTGGATATAAAGTAAATAAAAACTCAGAATTTTATACTGGTTCACCGTTAACTAGGCTACGTCCAATCCCTTCACTTTGAAGGATTTCACTAATTCAAAAACCTTGAATTACAAAGTACCATTGACCCTCTAAGTCAGTCTTCTCAAAAAATCTAACAACCCTAGACTTTTGAGGAAAAGAACCTTGAATCTAATTGCTAACTAATCTGCTACTCCTTCTAACTCCCTCAGATTGTAGACTCTACTTCAACAACTTAGACCTAACACCTTGAATCTAATTGCTAAGTAATCTGCTACTCTTTCTGACTTCCTCAGATTGTAGACTCTACTTCAACAACTTAGACGTAACACAAGGGAAAGAAAAACTTAGAGTACTTGCTTCTGATAAGCGGATACTCAAAATTGACATCACTGAAAACTCAAGTACTTTGCTTTTGGAAGTGTATGACTCTCAAGTTTTTTCAATACAAAGTCTTCTGCCTTGAGCTTCCTTTTATAGATCAACTTTAGGACTTCACTGATGCTTTACTTCTAGAGTGTACTTCGATTAATCTGTTTTGAGAATTCCGGAGTAGTTTGCTCAGATTCTGTTTTGAATCTTTTGCTCACTGATGTTTTACTTCTTGAGTGTATTTAGATTAATCTATTTTGAGCATTTTGCTCCGCTTCTATTTTTAGCATGCTTTTAGCTAGATTCTATTTCTCGAGTCTTTTGCTCTAATTCTGTTTTGAGCATTTTTCTCAAATTCTGTTTTTAGCATGCTTTTAGCTAGATTCTATTTCTCGAGTCTTTTGCTCTAATTCTGTTTTGAGCATTTTTCTCAAATTCTGTTTTAAGCATATTTTTAGCTAGATTCTGTTTCTCGAGTCTTTTGCTCCAATTCTCTTTTGAGCATTTTTCTCTAACATATTCCTCTGACCGATTCCTCTGATGAATCTTCCTCTGGTGATGTCATCCTCTGATTTTTGCTCGTGTGACGTCATCTTCTGGTGACATCATCCTCTGATTTATGCTTCTGGTGACGTCATCTTCTTGTGACATCCTCTGGTGACGTCATCCTCTAATTTTTGCTTCTGGTGACGTCATCATATGATTTCTGCTTCTAGTGACGTCATCTTCTGGTGACATCCTCTGGTTGCTTCCTCTAGATGTATCTTCTGATGGTGTTTTATAAAATAATTCTAAGTACAAAATAAGATGACATGGAATCCTTTTGTAAACATCAAAATCCTAAGTACTTAGAACCAACTTGGTTCCAACAAGTAGTGCTGTTGTAATTAAGAGGTTTTGAATTAGTGGAAAAATCCTTCAAGTTGAAGGTACTGGATGTAGCCTAGTTAATGGTGAACCAGGATAAATCTTTGTGTTGATTATTTTACTTTATCCGCTGCTAATTCGGCTTGCTTATATATCAGATTTTAAATAATCATCAAAAACAGAAAAAAAATTCAAGTATTACAAACACAATTCAACTCCCCTTTCTCGTGTTTGCACCTTCAATAGGACTAACCGCTCACACTTAAATTTCAACGTGTCTCCTTGTCTATATTTTGATAACATCCCTTTCCCCTAATGGACTTGTGAAACTAATTAGTCAATTTTCCATTTGAGCCTACATGCTTATTTGAGGTCCTAATATTGTCTCCCTCGTGAATTACAGAATTATCCTCATAAGTCTGGATTTATGGACCACTTCTTCCAAATTTGCATGTTCACCTAGTGAGTACCTCAGTTGTATTAGAAATTTAGTAGCATGAATTGTACAAGTGCTTTGTAGTGGCCGAATATGGCTTTGTGTGGGGTTTTTTTTACCATGAAGTATAATGTCCAAAATATATGTTTTATCAAATACTCTTTAATTTTTTATAGTGCTGACATCTATTTCGAGAGGAGTTGCACCCTTAGGCCATAAAATACGACCACGAAGGTTGTTCTTGTATGTTTCCAATCATGTTTTGTGCTCATCACCTTGTATGGTGATTGCAATCATGTCCCCTTTGACATACGATTGTAGTAGTTGGTGCAATGATATGTCATTGTATTGATGGCTAACACTTTTTTGAAGGTTTTGTGTTTTCTTAGGTTCAGTCTTAGTGAGATATAAAGGGTTTAGGAGATGAATGAGGGGAAAAATACGATCAAAGGAGGAGCCTTAGTGTTGTGGTTGCCATAAAAAATATCTGGCAAGGCCTATGCGACGACAAACCGTAGAGAAAGTTCAAAACCCTAGTAGAGTAAAAAAAATCAATCATGCATAGGCTTCATAATTCGTAATAGAATGGGTTTCCTTGTTATAGGGCTGACAAGAAAAGACAACTTACAAGTCCTTCCCTCATCCAGTCCATGGCCCAATCTTTCTTTTAAACTCTTGCTATAGCATTTTCTCCTCATAAGCGTCAGTCCATGAACTAAAGGCGACGTGTTAACCCATAATATTTTTAATAGGTCATTGCCCTCTCTGTTGGGAAATCCCTTTGTCTTGGTCAATATGAAATTCCCGTTCTTTCATCTCTTTATTTGAATCTTATTTGTTTAATTAGTTGACTTGAACACAAATAATGAGTTGTCGTTTGGAAAAATGCATTCCAATAGTTTTTCTTCATTGAAACAAGATAAGACAAATCAACCAGAGTCAGTGCACAAGAGAAGAGTAGGCAAAATACTCGCATTGAGCTTCCCCCAGGGCTTAGAGAGAGTTGTCTCTTGGTATCCTCTACTTACCCAATTGTGTCTCCATCTCATGCCAAGGCCAAACATCTATATATGGAGGTTTAATAAATTGAAATAGAAATTTTAATTTTAGAATTTTTTAGGATTATTTTGATTCAATTAAATTTCTTATCTAGATTTGTTTTTGTTGTTATTTTTTATTTATTTAAATATAAATTATAATATTTCAGTTAGGTTCTATATAAATGTAATTAATGCCGGATGATTGTAGGAGGACATATGAAAAAAATTATTTCATGAAATCGATTCCAAATAATACTAGTATAGATACATTCTATTTTTTTATTGATGATAAATTAAAATGATAAAGTTTTCATTTATTTATTTTGTTATTAGCTTAATAAACAACACTGACACAATTAAATAAAGCAAAGGGGTGTCGTGGGATCAAATTTTCGAAGCAGCACACCAATTATCATGCCCCAATAATACTATTACTACGCTGCAACATGAGGGACATGTCAAAACTTATCATATTTAGAAGATAGTTTAAATTTGCAGAAAAAAAAGGTTTCAATTTTAATTAGAGAAAATTATGGTGAGAATGTTATGTTTCATAACTTTATTTCAAAATACTTTTCAATTATATGTTATATAAATATAGATATTAATATAAAATTGATAGATAAAATATATACATATAATTTTAAAAAATTATATTTTATCTAAAAGTGGTTTTAATTAATTCAAATTTTAATTTGTAAGTTTGTTAACACATGTGTTTGGATTAACATTTGTAAATGTACTTTTGAGTAAATTTAATTTTACAAATGTACTTTTAGTTAAAATTAAATTTTCTCTAATGTAATTTATGTTTGAACATTTTTCTACAAACGTCGTTTTATAAAATGAAATTTGTTTGAAATATATAACCAAATATACTTTTAAAAGTGTATTTACAAAAAAGAGTATATATTTTACTATAATATAATATGAATTCTACAGGTATTATATTTTGCGTTTAGTGGCAAAGTTGATAGAAATTTTTTTTTATACTTTCAAACGTAAAATAGACAATTCAAAAATATCTTTTATATTACTTTTAACTAAACATAAATTTGGAGCAAAATTAAGTTTATATAATTACGTTTCAATAGAACACAAACATAATAGAGTTACAAATTAAAAACCGTATGTGCCTAAAAAAAGAGTCTGTTAACTAATGATTTAAATCAATAACAAAAAGATCATGTGGTCTAATTGATAATATTACCTTTTTTATATATAAATAATGGATAATATACTCAACTTATAAAAAATAGTTTAAATTATATAAGAAAATTAAAGAGAAATCACATGAATTCTATTTTATCATACAAATCTCTTCTATTTTACCACCTTCCCGGTACATAAAATCACTATAAATATAGTATACGTTTTGTTTTTTTCTAAATATTTTTTCTTCGAAATACTTTTTATTTATTTATCTATTTATTTTTATTTAAAATTTCTAAACTATTCATATCTAAAATATTTTAAAATTTTAATTAGATTATAAAATTATGGGGAGATTATAAATTTTAATTAGATTTTAATTACCTTATATAAATTATTTATTGACATATTTATATAATAAAAACTTTTCATTAAAATACCTTCAGTCATATATTATATAAATTATTTATTGACAGATATATATATAGATATAAAACGTAATTATGTTTTATTGACAGATATATTTCTATTCTTTCATAAAAACGAAAAGATTTATTTCTATTCCATAAAAAACGAAATCTTATGACGTTTCCACCGCCTTATATTGAGAAAAAACGCGTCAACTGTATTTTTATTTGCATCGTCATCGTTAAATTTCCAACATCCGCGTTATCTCAGCCGTCTATCCCGACCTTGCCTTCTGTATATGCTTTTCTCTTGTTTGTTCTTGTTTTATATGCATCGTCACCGTTAAATCTCATGACGTGTTCTATTGTCTGTTCTTGTTTTGTGTTCTACTCGTTTGTGATGATTTCGATTTCTTGATTTCGATTTCTTCTAGCCCCAGTTCTTGATGGCTCCGATTTATCGATACTCGTTGCTCCGATTACTTGCTTCTTGATGGCTCGATTTTAGGGTTTTCTATTGAAGGAGATTCTTATGGATTTGCGGACTGATATGTTTCTTCTGAGATTGTTGATATAAAGAATTTCACAATTCTCTTGACTCCTCTTTTACAAATCGGTTATCAAGAATTATTTATATAATATTTTGGATATGATTCTTCATCATTTGATTGATAATCGAGATACGCGTTTATCCATTTTGCAGCGATCTGAAGTCTCACTAAAAAGGATCTAAAGTTTCTTCAATGAGCCGTTCTTTTATTATTATTTTTATTTTCTTGGTGATCTCTAGTAAAAAAAATTCGTTTCAATCATTCTTTTTAGATTCTGAGAGCATATTTCCTTTAACTAAATTATTTTCTTTTAAATATTTATGTTTTCATTCTTGATTTTGTTCGTCTTCGGTGTTGCAGGAGAGGTAATCTGTGAACACACGTTTCCTTCTTGGTTCTATCTTCCTCTTGTTTGATCTTGATGTTTTGTATTCTTATTCTCTTATCCTTTATCATAAAGGTTATTGATTTTGTTCTTGCTGGTTTCTTTCATTGAGTTTGTTGTTCTTGTTTGCTTGATCTGCTGCTATTTTTGAGTTCTGATGCGAGTTTTCTCTTTTTTGATGTTTTGCAAGACACGGTCATCATTCATCACCCCTAGTTGAATTTACTGAATTTAATTTCTTCATTGAATTGTGTTATTTTCCTAGTATGGCTTTGTATGTTTTGATCTCCATATATGGGAATTGAAACATGAACCTGTTTTCTGCGATGTAGGGTGTTTTGAAGTAAAATAACGTTTTGTGTAGTATCAAGCCTCAGGTTTACTTTTGAACACTCTTCTTGGATTGTGAATTATTTTCATTTCATTTGTGGAGTTTTTATTGCTAGTGTTCTTGATTTACTCTATGATTTCCACTTGTGAAAGTTGCGGCTTAGGGTTGGTGGTTTTGGAGAGACTGGGACAGTTTTGTGAGCCTATCTAATTGGCAACTTGGTTTGGAGAATTTTGCTATTTGTCACCAACTATTTGTCACATCGTAATCTTTCTGTTTATGTATCATCATGATACTCACAAGGTAAGCGTTACATGGGTTTGTTGTACCACAGAAGTCTCTTGTTTTCAATTTGGTGATCACTACTCAGAAGTTTGCTTCCGACTTTTGTTGTCTAGTCATTTCAATTCGGAATATAATTAGTTATTCTTTTTACTTTTGAGTATATGAATTTTTTCTGGAGTAGCATACAAGATTCTGGAATAACTCTTTGCTCTTTCTAAGATGAGGGATTTTGGACAACTTGGTTACATCATATATTCTGCTTGTTCTGATTATCTGTTTGCTGGGGAACAACTTTGTTGGGAGAGGTTTCTGTTACCGTCTTTTACTCATTAGTTGTTTTTGTGGTTATTTGTGATTTACGATGATACTCCTAAAAAGATATCCTCTTTGTTACAGTGGCCCAAGGACTCATCTGTAGTAGGAAGAAGCCAAAATTGTGTCATTTCATATGGAGTACATGATCTTGCAAGTTGGATGGAAATATGTTCCAATGATTCATAATCTTTTGCAAGCTGTGTCGTATACTTTTAGTTGTTGCTAGGTTTTAATTTGGACATCTCTACTAAGAATCTTCACATTTCATTATTTGTTTGATACTCAACATATACTTTTGCCAGTTCCTTTGAGTTTTCTGTGTGGAAGTTACAGGGGAGAAAGCCTATGATTGTGTAGTTTGCTGTGGAACCTGTGGCAAGAAGAGGTTCAGTTCTCACATTCCTTTAGGATAAAACGATCATTTTGTACTTACATATCTAATATCTTATTGTTTTGGGATATTTGTCGTTTGATGGAGTGCCCTGCTGGTTTTGGATTTTTTGTGTTTCTGTTTCAGCAAGATTCTAGAGTATTGAAGCATAGAAGATTCTATAGTGTACCTTTTCCGTCACCGAGGATGTGGAATTAAGGATAACTTGGTTTGGCAATTTTTTGTTCTGTTGATTTGCCACTTCCTTTGTGATTTTTTTTCTTTCTATTTTCTTGTCAATTGTGATACTTAGGAGTAAGGTTAAGAATAAAAGTATTATCTCTAATTGTACATGAATTCCTTCTGGTATAGGGGTAAAGTCTAATTTTGCATTGGAGCACTGGAATCTACAATCTACAATTGGTACATGAACTCCTTCTGGTATAGGGGTAAAGCCTAATTTTGCATAGGACCTCTAGAATCTACAATTGGTTGTGTCCTATATTCTCACGATTATCGTTATTTCATTTGGTGATCTCTATTTTGACTATGTAATGTTCACGTTTCTTTGTTTTTGAAGACTTGTTTTCTCGATTTTTTGAGAGCTATGTGTGGGTGTCACAGGGGGGTATAGACAGTGAAAGCCATGGCAGAGATTATCAAGGACGTGATTTTGCTATGGAGAGAGCCAATGAATGTACCATGGGATGTGGAACCTGTTGTAGACATTATCAAGGACATGCCTTTGGATTTAATGGGTCATTTTTCTCCTTGATTTTTTATTCTGGAATTCTAGAACAGGGTATCGTATGATATTGTAATGTGGCAATGTTGATTTTTGTGTTTTTTACTAAGAGTTGTAAGAGATGTTCTGAAATGCATGTATATCTTTTTGAAGGATAATATAAGACATGCAATTATTTGTTTTGCCGCGAGTTGAAGTTTATATATCTAGAACGTTGAGACTTGTTGGATGGATAAGAAAGGGAAAGCCCTAGATAAATCAAATTCTTTCACTAAGTCATTATTATTGTTATTTCTGGATGTTGATCGTAAAACATACAAGTGTTTTTGTGTAGTGTGGTCTGTAATGATAACCTTCTTCGAAGCATTGAGCCTTGAGTTTTGATTGGGTGATCTCTAGTATTATCTTTTTGTTTTAGTATTTCCTTATTGATTCTGAGAGCATTTATTTCTTATTGTTATTCCCCTTTTGATTTTGCAGGGGAGGTAATATGTGAAACACACAATTCCTTCTGGTTCTATCTTACTGGTCAATATTTTTCTATTCTCACTCTTTTCTCCTTGGTTATTCTCACTCTATTCTCACTCTTTTCTATTCTCACTCTTAATTTTGTATAGGAGGACAAGAATCTTCAATTGGCTGTGTCATATTGTCAAAGTCAATGTTCTTTCATTTGGTTGTCTCTACTTTTGACTGAATTGTTCACGTTTCTTTGTCTTTTGATCATCTTGTGTGGGTGTCATGAGGAGGATGTAGAGTGAAAGCCATGGTAGAGATTATCAAAAAGAGAGTCTATGAATGTACCATAGGATGTGAAAGCTGTTGCGGACATTTTATGGACATGCTTTAAAAAGCCTTTGGATTTAATGGGAGACTTTTCTCCTTGAATTTATAAATCTGGAATGGGTATCCTGATATTGTAATGTGGCAATATATATTGATTATTGTGTTTTTTATTACAAGTTTATTGAGGGCTTTAGTATTTATGATTTTGAAGTTGTACATTTCTTTCAAAGATAATTTGTGACATGCGAGTTCATCTGTTTTACAGAAAGAGTTGAAGTTTTGGACATCTTGAGCCTTTTTTGATACTCGATGGATTAGAAAAGGAAAACCCCCAGATAAATCAAATTTCTTCATTGAGACATTATTATTTTATTTACAGACTTTGATTGTAAGACATTCATAAGCAATCGAGCCTTTATTTTTGATTTTTTGATCTCTACTATAGTATTTTTGTTTCAGTATTTCCTTACCGATTATGAGAATTTATTTCTAATTGTTATTTCCCCTTTTGGTGTTGCAGGAGAAGTAATATGTAAAACACACAATTCCTTTTGGTTCTATCTTACTGTTTGATCTTTATTATTCTCACTCTTTTCTCCTTGGTTATTTCGGCTTCTTGGTTGAGGTTTTAGTTGGAGGTTTGATGTTCTTGCTTCATTTGATTATTTATATAGTTTTTGGATATAATTATGCATTTGAAAATCGTGAGATACTCTTATATAGAAAGACAATTGAGATGTGGGTTTGTTTATCCGTTTTGCAGCTAGCTGATTCCTTGATATCTACAATATTTTGTGATTTTCAATACTACGGTTTATCCATTTTGCAGTTAGCTGATTCCTTGATATCTACAATGTTGTGATTCTCAATACTATGGTTAAGACGGGGAATGACTCGAGATAGAAAATTGAACTTCTAAAATTAATCATTCTTCATTTATTTCTAATTTTTGGCTTTGATCAGAAGAAATGAGAATATGATTGTGTGCATCTTTTTTTGCAGTCCAGTTTGTCAATTTAATAATGTTTTTTATGGAGTGCAGCCTTAATTTTTTATTTGGTGATCTCTAGTAAATGATTTTTGTTTTCAATAATTCTTTATCTATTCTAAAAGCGTATTTTTATTGATTTGTTATTTTCTCTTTGGTGTTGCAGGCTAGGTAACCTATGAACATATGATTCCTTTTAGTTCTATCTTCCTCTTGTCACAACATATTTCTTTTGTACATGTATCATTTTGGTGTTACATGGATTTAATGTGAAATATCATTTTCCTTCTTTCTCAATCACACTGCACCATTTTAGTTCGCCCTCTGATGTAGAGAAATTGGAGATGAGTTCATTTCTGCTTTGAAATGTCATGCTGGTTGTTCATATGTTTCCTAGGCTCTATTTGCGGCATCCCCACTGCTCAATTCCTTTGCGAAAGATTAGCCAATAAGATTATCAACTTCTTTCTCCAATGAGTTATTTATTTATTATTTTTATTTTTGTGCTTTGATTGCAAGACATGCAAATTGAATTATGAACGTGTTTCTCTCAGTGTGGCGAATCATATTTTTCTTCTAGTAATTCTATTGATTTAAATATTTCTTTATTGATTTTGTGAGCATATTTTTCTGGATTTTGGTTTCGTCTTTGTTGTTGCAGGTTCAATTTCTTTTGGTTCTATCTTTCGCTGGTTTGATCTTCTTGTTTTATATTCTTATTCTTTTCTGGTTGATTATTTTGGTTTCTTGATTTTTGGGGCTTGATTTGGTTCTTGCTAGTTTCGATCTGCAACTATTATTTAGATTTTAACGGATTTTTCTATTATTATTTTAATGATCTGCAGCTATAATTTAGATTTTATTTGACTGTTCTTCCAATTCCTCTTTTGCGTCAGTTATTTGAATAATATTCTTGGTTTGATCATGTTTAGGTTTAATATGTTGTAGTAGGCTGGAGTTTTGGTGTTTGTATGGTCATTATCGTCATCCAATGGATTTTCCTAATCTATTTTCGTTCTTAAACAATGTAGTTCATCCAATAAGTGCATTTGTATCATTGGATTGTTATTTAGGTTAATTTCATCATCCAAATGTTTATTCTAATCCATTTTCGTTCTTAGACAATGTAGTGAATCCAATAAGTGTGTTTGTGTCATTGGATTAACATTTAGGTCATTTTGTGCATCTTAAGCCTTATTCTAATCCATTTTTGTTCTTAACATATTAAGTTAATACAATAAGTTCGTTTCTCATTGGACTAACAATTAGGTGATTTTGTGCATCCCAAGATTTATTCTATTCCCTTTTCATTCTTAACCAATGTAGTACTTCCAATAAATGTGTTTGTGTCATTGGATTATTATTTAGGTCATTTTCGTCATCCCATGGCTTATTCTAATCCAATAAGTGCATTTGTGTCATTGGATTAACATTTAGGTCATTTTGCGCATTCCAAAGCTTATTCTAAATTGTTTTTGTTCTTAATCAATTAAGTTCATCAAATAAGTCCGGTTGCGTTATTGGATAAACATTTAGGTCATTTTGTGCATCCCAAGGCTTATTCTAATCTATTTTCGATCATAATGAATGTAGTTCATCCAATAAGTGCGTTTGTGTCATTGGATTAAGATATATGTCATTTAGTACATCCCAAGGCTTATTCTAATCCATTTTTGTTCTTAACCAATGTAGTTCATCCAATAAGTGCGTTTGTGTTATTGGATTATTATTTAGGTCATTTTCGTAATCCAATGGATTTGTCAAATCCATTTTCATTCTTAGACAATGTAGTTCATTCTATAAGTGCATTTGTGACATTGAAATATTATTTAGATTAATTTGGCATCCCATTGCTTATTCTAATCAATTTCGTTCTTAGACAATGTAGTTCTTTCAACAAGTGCGGTTGGGTCATTAGATTAACATTTAGGTTATTTTGTGCATCCAAGGCTTAATTTAAACCATTTTTGTTCATAACCAATTAACTTCATTCAATAAGTGTATTTCTGTCATTAGATTAACATTTAGGTTATTTTTTGCATCCGAAAGCTTATTCTATTCCCTATTAGTTCTTAACCAATGTAGTTCATCCAATATGTGTATTTGTGTCATTCGATTATTATTTAGGTCATTTTAATCCTCCCATGAATTTTTCTAATCCATTATCGTTCTTAAACAATGTAGTTCATCCAATAAGTGCATTTGTGTCGTTGGATTATTATTTAGGTAAATTTCTTTATCCCTAGGCTGATTATAATCCATTTTCGTTCTTAGACAACGTAGTAAATCCAATAAGTGCGTTTGTGTTATTAGATTAACATATAGGTCATTTTGTGCATCATAATGCTTATTCTAATCCCTTTTGGTTCTTAACAAATTAAGTTCATACAATAAGTTCGTTTGTGTCATTGGACTTACAATTAGGTGATTTTGTGCATCCAAAGGCTAATTCTATTCCCATTTCATTCTTAACGAATGTAGGTCATCCATTAAGTGAGTTTGTGTTATTGGATTAATAATTAGGTCATTTTGTGCATCCAAAGGCTTATCGTAATCCATTTTCGTTCTTAACCAATGTATTTCATCTTATAACTGCATTTGTGTCATTGAAATATTATTTAGGTTAATTTTGTCATCCTATGGCTTATTTTAATCCATTTCGTTCTTATACAATGTAGTTTATCCAACAAGTTTGTTTGTGTTATTGGATTAATATTTAAGTGATTTTGTGAATCCCAAGGCTTATTCTAATCCCTTTTTGTTCTTAACCAATTAAGTTCATTTGATAAGTGTGTTTTTGTCATTCGACTAAAATTTAGGTAGTTTTGCGTCACAAGGCTTATTCTATTCCCTATTAGTTCTTAACCAATGTAGTTCATCCAATAACTGCGTTTGTGTCATTGGATTATTATTTACGTCATTTTTGTCATCCCATGGATTTTCCTAATCTATTTTCGTTCTTAAACAATGTAGTTTATTCAATAAGTGCATTTGTGTCATTGGATTATTATTTAGGTTAATTTCATCATCCAAATGCTTATTCTAATCCATTTTCGTTCTTAGACAATGTGAATCCAATAAGTGTGTGTCATTAGATTAACATTTAGGTCATTTTGTCAATCCTAAGGCCTATTCTAATCCCTTTTTATTCTTAACATATTAAGTTCATACAATAAGTTCGTTTTTGTCATTGGACTAAGAATTAGGTGATTTTGTGCATCCCAAGGCTTATTATTCCTTTTTCGTTCTTAACCAATGTAGTTCATCCAATAAATGTGTTTGTGTCATTGGATTATTATTTAGGTCATTTTCATCATCCCATGGCTTATTCTAATCCACTTTCGTTGTTAGACAATGTAGTTCATCCAATAAGTGCATTTGTGTCATTGGATTATTATTTAGGTTAATTTCCTCTTCAAAAGGCTTATTCTAATCCATTTTCGTTCTTAGACAATGCATTAAGTGTGTGTTTCATTGGATTAACATTTAGGTTATTTTGTGCATCCCAATACTTATTCTAATCCCTTTTTGTTCTTAACAAATTAAGTTCATACAATAAGTTCGTTTGTGTCATTGGACTAACAATTAAGTGATTTTGTGCAGCACAAGGCTTACTATTTAGGTTAACTTCCTCATCAATAGGCTTATTCTAATCCATTTTTGTTCTTAGACAATGCAGTGAATCCAATAAGTGTGTTTGTGTCATTGAATTAACATTTAGGTAATTTTGTTCATCCCAATGCTTATTCTAATCCCATTTTGTTTTTAACAAATTAAGTTCATACAATAAGTTCGTTTGTGTCAGTGGACTAACAATTAGGTGATTTTCTGCATCACAAGGCTTATTATATTCCCTTTTCGTTCTTAACCAATGTAGTTCATCCAATAAATGTGTTTGTGTCATTAGATTATTGTTTAGGTCATTTTCATCATCTCATGGCTTATTCTAATCCACTTTCGTTGTTAGACAATGTAGTTCATCCAATAAGTGCGTTTGTATCGCTAGATTAACATTTAGGTCATTTTGAACATCCCAATGCTTATTCTAATCTGTTTTTGTTCTTAACCAATTAAGTTCACCAAATAAATGCGTTTGTGTCATTGGATAAACATTGAGGTCATTTTGTGCATCCCGAGGCTTAATGAATGTAGTTCATCCAATAAGTGTGTTTGTGTCATTGGATTAACATTTATGTCATTTAGTACATTATAATCCATTTCTTGATCCCAAGGCTTATTCTAATCCATTTTTGTTCTTAGACAATGAAGTGAATCCAATAAGTGTGTTTGTGTCATTTGATTAACATTTAGGTGATTTTGGGCATCCCAAGGCTTATTCTAATTCCTTTTTGTTCTTATCCAATTAAGATCATCAGATAGGTGCGTTTCTGTCATTAGACTAAAATTTAGGTCATTTTCTGCATCACGAGGCTTATTCTATTGGCTATTAGTTCTTAACCAATAAGTGTGTTTATGTCATTGAATTATTATTTAGCTCATTTTTGTCATCCCATGGATTTTTCTAATCTATTTTCTTTCTTAAACAACGTAGTTCATCCAATAGGTGGATTTCAGTCATTGGATTATTATTTATGTTAATTTCGTCATCGCATGGCTTATTGTAATCCATTTTCGTTCTTAGACAATGTAGTGAATCCAATAAGTGTGTTTGTGTCATGGGATTATCATTTAGGTCATTTTGTGCAACCCTAGGTGTATCCTAATCCTTTATTTCTTTAACAAATTAAGTTCATACAATAAGTTCGTTTGTGTCATTGGACTATGATTTAGATGATTTTGTGCATCCTAAGCATTATTCTAATCCCTTTTTTTTCTTAAAAAATGTAGGCCATCCAATTAATGCGTTTGTGTCATTGGATTATTGTTTAGGTCATTTTCATCATCCCATGGCTTATTATAATCCACTTTTGTTCTTAGACAATGTAGTTCTTCCAATAAGTGTATTTGTATCACTAGATTAACATTTACGTCATTTTGCACATTCCAAGGCTTAATCTAATCTGTTTTTATTCTTAACCAATTAAGTTCATCAAATAAGTGCGTTTGTGTCATTGGATAAACATTAAGGTCATTTTGTTCATCCTGAGGCTTATTCTACACCCTTTTCAATCTTAATGAATATAGTTCATCCAATAAGTGTGTTTGTGTCATTGGATTAACATTTATGTCATTTAGTACATTATAATCCATTTCTTGATCCCAAGGCTTATTCTAATCCATTTTTGTTCTTAGACAATGTAGTGAATCCAATAAGTGTGTTTGTGTTATTGGATTAATATTTAGGTTATTTTGTGCATCCCATTGCTTATTCTAATCCTTTTTTGTTCTTAACAAATTAAGTTCATACAATAAGTTCGTTTGTGTCATTGGACATAGAATGAGGTATTTTGTGCATCCAAAGGGTTATTCTATTCCCTTTTCGTTCTTAACGAATGTAGGTCATCCAATAAGTGAGTTTGTGTCATTAGATTAACAATTAGGTCATTTTGTGCATCCCAACGCATATTTTAATCCATTTTCGTTCTTAACCAATGTAGGTCATCCAATAAGTGTGTTTGTGTCATTGGATTATTAATTAGGTCATTTTCTTAATCCCATGGATTTGTTAAATCCATTTTCGTTCTTAGACAATGTAGTTCATCCTATAAGTGCATTTGTGTCATTGGATTATTATTTTAATCCATTTCATTCTTACACAATGTAGTTCATCCAACAAGTTTGTTTGTGTCATTGGATTAACATTTAGGTGATTTTGGGCATCGCAAAGCTTATTCTAATCCTTTTTTGTTCTTATCTAATTAAGTTCATCGAATAATTGCGTTTCTGTCATTGGACTAAAATTTAGGTCATTTTCTGCATCACGAGGCTTATTCTATTGCCTATTAGTTCTTAACCAATAAGTGTGTTTATGTCATTGGATTATTATTTAGCTCATTTTTGTCATCCAATGGATTTTGCTAATCCATTTTCTTTCTTAAACAACGTAGTTCATCCAATAAGTGGATTTCAGTCATTGGATTATTATTTATGTTAATTTCGTCATCGCATGGCTAATTCTAATCCATTTTCGTTCTTAGACAATGTAGTGACTCCAATAAGTGTGTTTGTGTTATTGGATTAACATTAAGTTCATACCATAAGTTCGTTTGTGTCATTGGACTATCATTTAGATGATTTTGTGCATCCCAAGCATTATTCTAATCCCTTTTTTTTCTTTAAAATTGTAGGTCATCCAATAAGTGAGTTTGTGTCATTGGATTAACAATTAGGTCATTTTGTGCATCCCAAGGCATATGGTAATCCATTGTCGTTATTAACTAATGTAGTTCATCCAATAAGTGTATTTGTGTCATTGGTTTAACATTTAGGTCATTTTTGTCAAGTTTGTGTCATTCGTTTAGCAATTAGCTCATTTTCATCTTTCCATGGATTTCTCAAATCCATTTTCGTTGTTAGACAATGTAATTCATCCAATAAGTGCATTTGTGTCATTGGATTATTATTTATGTTAATTTCGTCATCCCATGGTTTATTCTAATCCATTTTGGTTCTTAGACAATGTAGTTCATCCAATAAGGCGTTTGTGTTATTGAATTAACATTTAGATTATTTTGTGCATGCGAAGGCTTATTCTACTCGCTTTTTGTTCTTCACCAATTAAGTTCATCCAAAAATGTGTTTGTGTCATTAGATTTACAATTAGGTCATTTTGGGCATCCCAAGGTATATTGTAATCAATTTTTGTTCTAAACCAATGTAATTAATCCAATAAGTGCGTTTGTGTCTTTGGATTATTATTTAGGTCATTTTCGTCATCCCATGGATTTGTCAAATCAATTTTCGTTATTTGACAATGTAGTTCATCCAATTAGTGCATTTGTGTCATTGGATTATTATTTAGGTTAATTTTGTCATCCCATGGCTTATTCTAATCCATTTCATTCTTAAACAATTTAATTGATACAATAAGTGCGTTTGTGTCATTGGACTAACATTTAGGTCATTTTCTGCATCCCAAGGCTTATTCTATTTCCTATTAGTTCTTAACCACTGTAGTTCATCCAATAAGTTCGTTTATGTCATTGGATTATTATTTAGGTCATTTTTGTCATCTCATGGATTTTTCTAATCCATTTTCATGCTTAAACCATGTAGTTCATCCAATAAATGCATTTGTGTCATTGGATTCTTATTTAGTTTAATTTTTTCATCCCATGGCTTATTCTAATCAATTTTTGTTCTTAGACAATGTATTGAATCCAATAAGTGTGTTTGTGTCATTGGATTAACCTTTACGTCATTATGTGCATCTCAAGGCTTATTCTAATCCTTTTTTTGTTCTTAACAAATGAAGTTCATACCACTACAACATTTTTTATTTTAGGCCACGCTTCACTTAGCCACGACTATAAAAGTGTGGCTAGAAACGGAAATAGGCAACGAATTTTGAAGCGTTTCCTATTAATGAACAAAAAAAGGATTAGAATAAGCCTATTTCTTGACTTTTAATGAGTTACCGTTGCCTATTTTGTTATTGTCACCGATTAAGCCACAATTTTAAAAGTGTTGCTACTTTACCACGGTGAAAATCTGTTGGCTAATAAAATTTAACAACGACACATTTTAAGTTTGTATAAAGATATAAAAAGTGTGGCCTTGAGGCTAAATAATAATAAGCAGGTTTGGGTGTTTATATTTCAATAGGTTTCTAATCAGGTTCAATATTGTTTTGGATTTACAGAAAATGTAAAATTAATTAATTAATTTGTTTTATTTGTTCTCTTTATTGAAGAAACAGAAATCTTATTCCTCCATTTCCATACTTATTCCTCCACTACCGTAAATCCTAACTCTACCTTCACTCTTTCCTCTTCACTCACCATCACAAACCCATTACTCTTTCATCTTCACTCACTATCGCGTTCAAATAGATTTCTCCGGTACCGTCACTTTTATTTTCGCACTACGTCTGTCTTTTCCCTCTTCGTGCATCCAGGTATTCGTCTCTTCTCCCTCTTTTCTTGCTCGTGACCTTTGACTATTTGGTAGATACTTTTGCATGTTCTTTCATTTTTGTGAATTAGTTTTCTCTTCCAATTTTTTATGTATGTATTCCTCACTTTCCTTTTTGCGCTGCGCTCTGTATGTTCGATTAGCTTGTTCCTATAATAATAATTGTTCGTTCTAGATTTATGTTCTGATTTATGCTTTTCTTGGTTATTGGTGTGATTTTTTGTTGTTCAGGTTGCTTGTTCTTAGCAATAATGATGAGATTAGGCTAATGATATAACACCAACAAGACTGACTAGTGTTTTGTTCTTTAAATCCTTTTTTGGTTTTTTAAATCCTTTTTAAATCCTTTTTTGGTCATAAATTGTTCAGCTTTTTTGAGATATTTATTATTGATAGAAGTCATTTTCACCTTGAGACAATTGCTAATGCAAATGTGTGTATGTAAGTTCGATAGAAGTCCCTTTCACCTTGTGAAGAAAAAAATGGAACTATTTTCCTGTTTGGGAAAATTGCAAACTATGCAACGAAATCAAAGTAATAGATAGAATGCATTCATAAAATAGGATTTGTTTGATAATAAAAGAAATTCAGTGTGACAAACAACTCTCTAGTTGATAAGACATGCAAAACATGAAGCAACCTTGGTCCAACTCTTTAGTTTGTTGGTCTTTTTTGTTTTGGATGCTTTCCTTTATATTTCCACCAGATTTTCATAATTACTAAGGCCAACTGATGTTTTAAATAATGTTGTAGAGTGAATCACATATGTATATTGTGGCTTTTTGGAAAGTAAAGTCTGCAAGTTGAGGTTAATTTTAATATACCTTCAATTCCAAGGGGGTTGCCGCTCGACCATTCCATTTATCAAGGGGAGTGGAGAAACCAAGTGGTAGGTCACATACACATCTGTTCTTGAAGGTTTATGCAGATTTAGTGTTCTGGAACTAAGCACAAGAGGAATATACCATACTGCAAGGATATCTTCCCTTGAGATGACTAAGACAGGTATGTCATTCATCTTTTTGTAAGACTGGTATGCCCTTTTAGTTTTCTTTATAATGAATTAAAATAACAGAAGTTGGATAAGAGTTATGGCATTTAACAATTGAATACCTGATAACAATACGTTTCTCCAAAGGTTTGACTATTTTTCTATAAAATTTTTCCTTACTATATGGAGACCCGTGCCTTCCATTTAATTTAAATATTATATTTCACATTTTTTTTGTTTTCTTGATATGAATGCATAGATCATTAAAGCATAAGCACTCTTAGTAATTATAGGACACTATCCTAGATGTGTTAATTATGTCTAAGATAGATAGTTTGATATGATGCTCTAAGATGTATTTTAAATTTAGCAAGATGTAGTCAATTACCTATTGATAAATTGTTAAAGATCAGATAATGACAATAATATTCATTGTTTTAATTGCATATACCTTCTAATTGGGAAGAGGTGTGCTAGTTTAGTAGGTCTTGAAATAGTTTATTATTCTACTTTTGTTGTTTCCAAATTAATATTTTAGGACTACGCTCTAGAAGAAATTTTGGCCATATCCCTGACTAATAAGATTTGATCGCAATCTTTGAAGATGCTCAGTTGCTTTTGTTATTCTAATCCAGAGATGGAACAAATAGAGCAAGACCCAAATTACATTATGTTGTCTCACCAATTCAAAGCAACAACAATGGAGCTTATTTATGTTTTGGAGCTGGTAAGACCTTGTATGTAAGACCCTTAAATTTTAAAATTAAATTCAGATTTAATTTTTAAGTGTATTTGGGAATAATTGTAAAAGATTCAATATATGTATGTTTTGTGTAAATATATATATATAAACATTTGTTTTGGAGGTGGAATTAAAATTATTGGATAATGGATGAATCAATTTAATTTCGAGTAATTAAATTATCGGACCGTTAATTAAGATATTCTCTGCTAATTTCGACGGAAACAGGTTAAGTGCTGGAGGATCAAAAGATATTTTAATATAAGAGTTGGTGAGGTGGCGTAGATATTTGTGAAAAAGGAAACAATTCCTCTCTCCTCTGCTGTGTTAGTTGCATTTAAGTGGATACTTAAGTGAGAAGCTTTTCCTTCTTTCCTCTATGCGCCAGTTTCTGCTTTATTTTCTTCTTCTTCTAATTTTCTGAGTGTTGGTGAAGAAAAACAGTTTACTCAAAAGTCATCGTTCTGGAAAATCTGAGTGTCGAATCAGAATGTTTCGAGTACGAAAGTCATTCCTCTGATCGTTACGAAGCTAAAGAACTAATTTTCGTAGCGGCGAACGCGAACAGGAGTATCGTCGGCTTTTGTCGCAGAAGCGTACGAGCTAAGGGAACGTAACTAAGGTAAGGGCACCTTCCAACTTTCTAGATTGCATTTAGGGCTGTAAATGCATGTGTGATGAATGATATTTGGTTTATGATTGTGAAAAACATTGTATTATGTTTTGAAAATCATTCTGTGAGCGTTGAATGATGATTCTGGTTCTGATTTTGTTTTGTTAAAAAATCAGTGAGGTTATTATGGTTTGAGTAAATTTGTGTTTTGCTGTGTTTTGTTAAACAATCTGGTATTGATGGTTGTTTCAAATGAAAAGGGATTTAAAATGGTGGAAGTATTTTTATGAAAAATCTGTTGTTGGTATTTGATGAAAAATGTTCTGAGTTGAGGTTTTAAAAGAGGGGAATTATGATTCTAGTGTTGGGTTGGATTTTCAAAAGAAAAGGTTTTGAAAATGTGTTGAAGTTTCAGGAAAATTCACTGATTTCGAAGGTGTATTCGAATACGGCATTGAGTGTATTCGAATACAACCTGCAAAGCTTCTGTTTTCCCTAAGTTTTCGAACTTGTATTCGACTACGAGCCCCTGTAGTCGAATACAGATTTTCCAATTTTGCTACTGACTTAGCATCTGTATTCGACTACGACCCTCTGTAGCCGAATACAGATTTGCAATTTTTGCTTCTGTTTTAACCACTGTATTCGACTACAACCCTCTGTAGCCGAATACAGATTTGCAACTTTTGCCACTGACTTCGCATCTGTATTCGACTACGAAGGCCTCGTATTCGAATACAGAATGCTGATTTTTCACTATTTTAGCTTCTGTATTCGAATACAAGGTAGCTGTAGTCGAATACAGATTTGTATTTTTTCAGAAATTCAAGTTTTTAACATTGTTTTATAAACCTTAAGTGTTGGGGTACCTTGGGAAGGTTTGTGGTGATTAAAAATGGAAATTTGGTGATAGTTTGAAGTGGTGATGATGAAGTTTTTGAGAATTTACTGAAGTTGTAGAAATTCTGATTTTGTATTGTGACAGCCTCTGTATTCGAATACTAGGAGTCTGTATTCGAATACAGGATGTTGATTCTGCCTTGTTTGGCTTCTGTATTCGAATACAATGAAGCTGTATTCGAATACAGATTCGTATTTTTGCCAGAAACCTCAGTTTTAATCACAGTTTTGAATCTTAACAGTTGGGGAAAAACCTTTGTTAATAAAGAGTGGAACTTTGAGGTAATGCAAAGTGTAATGCTTGCTTGAATGGTTAATCTTTGAATGTGTTGAGATGTTTTGACAAATGAGGAAAATGCATGAATTTTACTAAGGTTGCATACTGTTTTCAATGAAGTGAAACAATGCATATTCATGCATGGCATAGTCAGGTGGTACTCGCGATGGGCCACAGAGTAATGCGCATCCACGTGCTGATCTGTAGTGATTGCACGAGTGCTGATCTGTAGTGATTGCACTAGGTACTAATCTGTGATTGTACCTTGGTATATAAGTGTTGGTCAAATAAACGACTGCACTAGTACTGGACTGTAGTGTCTGTATCCTGAAATGCGCAGCCACGTGCTGATCTGTAGTGATTGCACTAGGTACTGATCTGTAGTGATTGTACCTTGGTTTATGTCAAACGTGCTGGTCTGTAGTGACTGCACGAGTGCTGGTCTGTATGCGACTGCACTGGTGCTGATCTGTATGCGATTGCACCCTGGTCATGAGGGCTGTTAAATTGTGCTGGTCTTTATGCGACTGCAACTTGGTGATTCCAAGAATTTATGAACATGAGCATATACATATTGCATCGGAGTGTTTGACCAGAGGGTCACGTTTGATTTTATGTTGATGGTGGAAAATTGTTGTGTGAGTAAGTATTTTTTTGAAAATCTGTAATTTCGGATGAATTGATGTTTGTGCTTACATCATGATTTTTATACTTACTTGGTTGCTGTTTTGTAAAGTACAAATGACATGTATTTCAAAATTTAGCATCCTTATTTATCATCATGTACTATGAATATGTTTGATATTCTTGATATAACTGCTATGTGGTAATTGTTATTTTCGGTCGGTGACCCTTTACAATTATTGTGGAGATTGGGCATTGCCCTCAGATGAGATTCAGAACCGTACCCCTGATGGTCATACTAACGACAGGGAACGTCGTTAGTTTCCCTTGATCTTTACTTGTGGGCTATGCAAAGAGATGAGCAGCTGGGTGAAGAAAAGACTTGTGAATATTGTAATGCTACTGTAGCTTAGGGTATGATCAGAGTAGACTTATGTATAGGGTTTTGAACTCAATGGTTGTAAATATTCATTTTGGGAATTATTGTAAAACTCTTCCGCACTATGATAAATATTTTGATGTATCTTTATTTTAGTATATTATAAAGATCAAATTCCCATAAATATCTCATTCGATTCAATTGTGATGTTGCTGTTTTAAAATTCCTTACTATTTTTAATTACGAAGTCGAATGATATTTAATTTGAATTGATTTTAATTTCCTTGGAACGCAATTTTGAAAACTCTTTTATTTATGTATTCGTTTTAAAAAAAAAATACACTCGCGCTGTGTTTTAAACTCGGGGTGTTACATTGTAACTTCAACACTTACTAACATTATATGCAAAACATGAAAATTCCATTTGAGCATTGAGCTTTAAATCTCTAGTGTTCTGGTATAATTGGTTGTATTAAATATTTTGAATCCATAGTCCATGTTTCATGTTTGTATTAAATATTTTGAATATTGAGCTTTAAATCCTTAGTGTTCTGTATTTACTTCGCGATAGTGTCTAGTGTGTGCATAGTATAATAGTAACTGATGCGAAATTTTTTGTTATAGGTATACAGTTTTAATTATAAGATTTTTGCCTTGTCATATTTTCTGCATTGCATTGTTATTAGTAGCTTACGTTTTATTGCTTGTGCACAGAAACAAAGAACCGGTGGAAGAACCAAAGTCCTTTTGGACAACGTTGCTGTTCACAAGTTGGCTGATATATTTTTCGCTAGTTTTGAGATAAGTTTTGAAGAACAACTATCAATTTTGGACTCAGTTGGCCATAAAATGAGGCTTTCAAAAGCATCTGAGTTAGTTGATAGGCATTTACAAGTTAGTAATGGAATCAATGATGCTTGTCATGGGTCTGGTGTTACATCATCTGTCTCGAATTCTACTTGTGCATGTCTATTTTCAACAGTCAATACGTGTAGCTGAGAAAATAACCTAGAAGGTTGGCAGGTAAGCTTTCTCAAAAGGAATTTCTCAAAAGGCCAATTGTCAAAATAACTCAGAAGGCCAATTGTCAAAATCTCAAAATGAATTTCTTCTGCGTCAGGAGGTAAGCTTTCTCGCACCGTCTTTTTGATACATTTATAAAGATTTATTCCTTACTAAATTCAATTATACGTTTGTAGCCAAGGTTTTTGTTGATTATTATGACAATTGAAAATATGATAGGATTTAAAACAAAAACTTTATTGGATATCTTAAAATTCAGTGTATGTTTTAATTATTCTTGATTGTGCAACATCCTAGACTAATTGTTAGTAATTCTAGCCAATAATTTTTTTTGTGAAATAGTTTTTTTACAATGTCAGTCAATCATAATTATAAAAAAGGTATAATTTTTTTTTATTTTTGAATGTCTAGGAAGTTGTATTGACTTGGACTACTAACAATTAGCCTAGGATGTTGCACAATCAAGGAATAATCAACACATACACTGAATTTTAACTGTACCCATACAAGTTGTTGCTAGTTACTAAAAATATGGAAATGTTAGACAAGTTGTTAACATATGTAGTTGAACAACACATCATGCTGTTACTAGAAAGTAGGAGCATAGTTCTATTGGATTTAGTTGAACAACACATCATGTTGTTACTAGAAAGTAGGAAATTACTTAGAGTAGTTTAAATATAATTTTAAAAAAACTGGTAATAAATTAAAAAATTGGATAACTTCTTTAAAATTGTTAATACATTAAAAAATAGAGCTCATATAAAATTATTAAAAACTTTCTTCTAAATAGTTGTTACTAATACTTACTATTTTTAGGTTGGACTTGAAGATCATCACCAAGATACACGAAACTAGTGGAACGTATCGAAGACTTGGTTGTTTGATAAGACAATTTGTTTTTTTTTTATGCCTAGTAATAGAGCTCATACAATATTTTGATTAGTAAATTGTTTGATTATCATGTATTGGTTTTTTTTGGATGTTTATTAATATTCCCGTTACAATGTTTTGATAAGACAGTGGCCTAGACATGTTACAATATTTCTGTTACAATATTTTTATAAGACCATTGGCAAAACCAACTCATAAAATATTTATGAAATATTTATAGTTGAACATCTAAAATATTTATAAAATGTTGGCAAAACCAACTCCTAAAACCGTGGCCTAAACATATAGCCAACATCTACAACAATTGTGGCCGAAATGTGTTACCGACGTTTCGATAGTTTCGATAACCGTGATCTAAAGTTATATGCAACACATACAAATCTATTGCCCTAAACCAAAAAATATTGCTTATGCTTTTGACAATTTTATAAATGTGTTGCACCACACTTTTTTTTATTGTTGCCACAACTTATAAAACTGTGGCCTAAACAAATAGGCAACATCTAAAACAATTGTGGCCGAAATGTGTTACCAACGTTTCGATAACCGTGGTCTTAAGTTATATGCAACACATACAAATCAATTGCCTTAAACCAAAAAATGTTGTCCATGCTTTTGACAACGTTATAAATGTGTTGCCTGAAACAAATATAATATACACAAAACCGTGACCTAACTGTATATGCAACATTTATGAAATGTTGGCAAAACCAACTCATAAAACCGTGGGCTGAAACATTCAAAAAAACCATTGTCTCTTTGAGTGTCTTGCAAAAGTAAAAAACCGTTGCGTTTGCTAATTGGCCACGACCACCTACACCACACTTTGTAAACCGTTGTGAAATCGATGCCTAACCTTTAGGCCACGATTTATTTGGTTTACACCACACTTTTTTATTGTTGCCAAAACTCAAAAATGTTGTAGTGTATAATAAGTTCCTTTGTGTCATTAGGCTAACATTTCGGTGATTTGTGCATTCCAAGGCATATTCTATATCCTTTTCGTTCTTAACGAATGTATGTCATCCAATAAGTGAGTTTCTGTCATTCGATTAACAATTATGTCATTTTGTGCATCCCAAGACGTATTGTAATCCATTTTTGTTCTTAACCAATGTAGTTCATTCAATAAGTGCGTTTGTGTCATTGGATTATTTTTTAGGTCATTTTCGTCATCCCATTGATTTTTCAAATCCATTTTCGTTCTAAACAATATAATTCATCCAATAAGTGCATTTGTGTCATTCCATTATTATTTAGGTTAATTTCATCATCCCATGGCTTATTCTAATCCATTTTCGTTCTTAGACAATGTAGTTCATCCAATAATTGTGTTTGTGTCATTGGATTAACATTTCGGTTATTTTGTGCATTCCAAGGCCTATTCTATTCGCTTTTCCTTCTTAACCAATGTAGTTCATCCAATAAGTGCGTTTGTGTCATAGGATTTTCATTTAGGTCATTTTCGTCATACCATGGATTTTTCTAATCCATTTTCGTTCTTAAACAATGTAGTTCATCCAATAACTGCATTTCAGTCGTTAGATTATTTTTAGGATAATTTCATCATCCCATGGCTTATTCTAATCCATTTTTGTATTTTAACAATGTAGTTCATCCAATAAGTGCGTTTGTGTCATTGGATTAACATTTAGGTCATTTTGGGCGTCTCAAGGAATAATGTAATCCATTTTTGTTATTAACCAATGTAGTTCATCCAAGTAGTGTGTTTGTGTCATTGGATTATTATTTTGGTTATTTTCGTCATCCCAAGGATTTTTCAAATCCATTTTTGTTCTTAGACAACTTAGTTCATCCAAAAAGTGCGTTTGTGTCATTAGATTAACACTACGGTTATTTTGTACATCTCGAAGCTTATTCGAACCCCTTTGTGTTCTTAACCAATTAAGTTCATCCGGTAAGTGCGTTTGTGTCATTGGACTAACATTTAGGTCATTTTGTCCATCCCAAGGCTTATTCTATTCCCTTTTCGTTCATAATCAATGTAGTTCATCCAATAAGTGCGTTCGTGTCAGTGTATTATTATTTAGGTCATTTTCGTCATCCCAAGGGATTTTCTAATCCATTTTCGTTCATAAATAATGTAGTCCATCCAATAAGTGTATTTGTGTCATTGGATGATTATTTATGTTATTTTCGTCATTCCATGGCTTATTCTAATCCATTTTCGTTCTTAGACAATGTAGTTCATCCAATAAGTGTGTATATGTCATTGAATTAACAGTTATGTCATTTTGTGCATCGCATGTGTTATTCTAAACCATTTTTGTTCTTAAAAAAATTATGTTCATACAATAAGTGTGTTTGTGTCATTTGACTAATATTTAGGTTATTTTGTGCATCCCAAGGCATATTGTAATCGAATTTTAGAAGAGTACAAAATTCTAGAAACCAATATTCTCATCTATTGTGATAACACTTCTGCCATTTGCCTAACCAAAAACGTACTACATTCTAGAGCTAAACAGCACTTCGTTAAGGACTTTGTTCAAAAAGGGTACTTATCATTCAATTTGTAGACATTGAACACCAATGGGCTAACATATTCACCGAACTACTACCTGAAGATTGGATTGACTTTATCAAGAAAAGCCTAAACCTTACCCTCATATCTGATTAATATTGTATCACTTCAAAGTAATTTAGTTTTAAATTAGTTTTTATATTTTGTTGTTATATGTTATATTCATGTTATTAAAAAAAAGAAAAAAAAAGAAAAAAATATCTTTCTTTCATGTCTTTTTGTTTGAGAACAAAAGGGGGAGAAATATATTTGATAAAGTGGAGAGAAAATGATACTTAGACTTAGGGGTAGCCCTATGTTAGGGGGAGTCAAAGAAATACAAAGAAAAGTTGTTATAAAAAATACAAGTTTTGTCATCATAAAGAAGGGGGAGATTGTTGGAACCAAGTTAGTTTTACATTTAGAGTTTTGATGCTAACAAAAGTATTTTATGAGAACAATATATTTAACTTCAAAGAGTATGAAAGAAGATTCATATTTTTGAAGAAAATCTAAAATATGATTTGACTCAAATTTATAATTGTAGAAATCTAAAATAAGATTTGATTCAAAATTATATTTGATGAAAATCAAAAATAAGATTTTATTCAAGTTTATAATTGAAGAAAATCTTTGACCAAGTTGAAAAGAAAATATGGTCAAGATTTGAAGAAGATTTAATTATGATTTGAAGAAGATTTGATCAAAATCTGAAGAAGATTTAATTAAGATTTGAAGAAGATTTAATTAATATTTGAAGAACATTTGATCAAGATTTGAAAAAAAAGTAATTAAGATTTGAAAATGATTTGATTAAGATTTGACGAAGATTTGATCAAAATTTGAAGAAGATTTGATCAAGATTTGAAGAATATTTGTTGAAGATTTGATCAAGATTTATCTACAAAAAAATATGAATAGAATCAATCTAAAAAATTTATAAACTTAATCTGAACAAAATACAAATAGAATCAATCTAAAGAATTTACAAACTCAATCTAAAGAAGATACAATTCAGAATTAAACAAGGACTACATTGAAGCCCAAATTTTAACTATAAATAGATACTTAGGGCTGAAGAAGAAGAGCATCAAAAATCAGAAGAGAGTAGAAGAACTCAAGCTCAAATTCCAAATTCATCTAAGAGTTCAACGAGAGAAACACTTATTCGAAGGAGAAATATTTTCTGAGTGTTCTTTACTTAGAGTGTGAGTATCATTATAGAATTATCAGCTTTGTTAGGACAACTACTCAAGTTGCAATCTCTTGTATCCAACTCGATAGTGGTTTAGTTCCTTCTTCAATATGGGGTTATTAGGAGAAGATTTGGCTTGTAGGGTCAATGGGGTGTTGTTCCTCAAAAGTCTGGGGATGTTAGGCTGTTTGGGAAGACTGACTTGGAGGGTCAGGTGTTTTGCAATTCAAGGTATTTGAATTAGTGGAAAAGCCTTCTGAATGAGGGGACTGGATGCAACAAAGTTAGCGGTGAACAAGGATAAATCCATCTCTCCAAATATTTATGCTTTCATTATTTGCTGCCTCTGAATTCGATTGTTTCTTATCAAAGTAATTCATAAAAACCAACCGGCCTTCATCGAATCAGCAAAACATTTTCAACTTTGGCAAACAAAATTCAACCCCCTTTCTCGTGTTTGCACCTTCAACATTTGTGTCATTGGATTATAATTTAGGTTAATTTCGTCATCCCATGGCTTACTCTAATCCATTTTCTTTCTTAGACTATGTAGTTCATCCAATAAGTGCGTTTGTGTCATTGGATTAATATTTAGGTCTATTTTTGAATCCCAAAGCTTATTCTAATCCCTTTTTGTTCTTAACCTATTAAGTTCATCAAATAAGTGTGTTTGTGTCATTGAACTAACATTTAGGTCATTTTGTGCATCACAAGGCTTATTCTATTCCCTTTTCGTTCTTAACGAATGTAGTTCATCCAATAAGTGTGTTTGTGTCAATGGATTAACATTTAGGTCATTTTGTGCATCCCAAGGCATATTGTAATCCATTTTCGTTCTTAACCAATGTAGTTCATCTAATAAGTGCATTTGTGTCATTGGATTATTATTTTGGTCATTTTCATCATCCCATGGATTTTTTAAGTCTATTTTCGTTCTTAACGAATATCGTTCATTCAATAAGTGTGTTTGTGTCATATGATTACAATTTAAGTAATCCCATGGCTTATTCTAATCCATTTTTGTTCTTAGAAAACGTAGTTCATCTAATAAGTGTGTTTGTGTCATTGGATTAACATTTAGGTTATTTTGTGCATCCAAAGGATTATTCTAATCCCTTTTTCTTCTTAACCAATTAAGTTCATCCAATATGTACGTTTGTATCATTGGATTAATAATTAGGTCATTTTGTGCATCCCAAGGCATATTGTAATCCATTTTCGTTCTTAACCAACGTAGTTAATCTAATAAGTGCGTTTGTGTCATTGGATTATTATTTAGGTCATTTTCGTCATCCCATGGATTTGTCAAATACATTTTCGTTCTTAGACCATGTAGTTCATCCAATAAGTGCATTTGTGTCATTGGATTATTATTTACGTTAATTTCGTCATTCCATGGCTTATTCTAATCTACTTCGTTTTTAGACATTGTAGTGCGTTCAATAAGCGAGTTTGTGTCATTGGATTAACATTTAGGTTATTTTGTGCAGCGCTAGACTTATTCTAAACCCTTTTTGTTCTTAACCAATTAAATTCATCCGATAAGTGCATTTGTGTCATTGTACTAACAGTTAGGAGATTTTGAGCATCCTAAGGCTTATTATATTTCGTTTTTGTGCTTAACCATTGTAATTCATATAATAAGTGCGTTTATGTCATTGGATTATTATTTAGGTAATTTTCGTCATCCCATGGATTTTTCAAATCCATTTTCGTTCTTAAACAATTTATTTCATTCAATAAGTGCATTTATGTCATTCGGTTGTTATTTAGGTTAATTTAGTCATCCCATGGCTCATTCTAATCCATTTTTGTTGTTAGACAATGTAGTTCATCCAATATATGTGTTTGTGTCATTGGATTAACATTTAGGTGATTTTGTGCATCTTAAAGCTTATTCTAATCCCTTTGTATTCTTAACAATTTAAGTTGATACAATAAGTGCGTTTGTGTCATTGGACTAACATTTAGGTCATTTTGTGCATCCCAAGGCTTATTGTATTCCCTTTTCGTTCTTAACCAATGTACTTCATCCAATATATGCGTTTGTGTCATTGGATTACTATTTTGGTTAATTTTGCATCCTGTGGCTTATTCAAACCCATTTTCGTTCTTAGACAATGTAGTTCATCCAATAAGTGCGTTTGTGTCATTGGATAAACATTTAGGTGATTTTGTGCATCCCAAGGCTTATTCTAATCTTTTTATGTTCGTAACAAATTAAGTTCATACAATATGTGTGTTTGTGTCATTGGACTAACATTTAGGTCATTTTGTGCATCCCAATACTTGTTCTATTCCGTTTTCGTTCCTAACGAATGTAGCTCATCCAATAAATGCGTTTGTGTCATTGGGCTAACGTAAACGCACTTATTGGATGTACTACATTGGTTAAGATTGAAATTCGATAAGATTAAGCCATGGGATGACGATAATTTACACAAACATGACGAAAATGACGTAATTGTTAATCCAAAGACACAAACATGACGAAAATGACCTAAATGTTAATCCAATAACTCAAACCCACTTATTGGATGAATTTTAATGGTTAAGAATGAAAATGGATTAGAATAAGCCTTGGAATGACGAAAATGACCTAAATAATAATCCAAGTGACACAAACGTGACAAATATGACCTAAATGTTAATACAATGACACAAACACAATTATTCGATGAACAACATTGGTTAAGAACGAAAATGGATTAGATTAAGCCTTAGGAAGACGAGAATGTCCTAAACGTTAATCCAATAACACAACATGACGAAAATGACATAATTGTTAATCTAGTGACACAAACATGACGAAAATAACCTAATTGTTAATTTAATGACACAAACATGACGAAAATGACCTAATTTTAATACAATCACACAGTCGCACTTATTGGAATACCTACAATGGTTTAGAACAAAAATGGATTTCATTATGCCTTGGGATGAGCAAAATGTCTTATACGTTAATCCAATGACACAAACAAGACAAAAATAACCTAATTGTTAATCTAATTACACAAACATGACGAAAATGACCCAAATGTTAATCCAATGATACAAACAAGATGAAAATGACCTAAATGTTAATGCAATGATACAGACGCACTTATTGGATGAACTAAATTGGTTAAGAACGAAAATGGATTAGAATAAGTCTTGGGATGACGAAAATGACCTAAACGTTAATCCATTGACATAAACATTGTTGGAACCAAGTTGGTTCTAAGTACTTAGGATTTTGATGTTTAAAAAAGCACTCCATGTAATCTTATTTTGTACTTTGAATTATTAAATGCCACCAGACGATGAAGTTACCAGAGGTAGAAGATGAAGTCACCAGAGGCAGAAGATTAATTACTAGAGGATAAAATCATACTAGAGGATACACCTCCAGAAGACGCCAAATAATGCATCTAGAAGTTACCAGAGGATTCAGCCTAAAAGTACCAGATGATACACCAGGATGTCAAAACACCATATGAGGATATCTTTCCTGGCCCAGATTAGGAGGAAGCAGAGTCGAGAAGAAGACCTGGACCAGACAAGAAGGAAGCATGCCAGAGGGAGACTTGTTCCAGGCCAGAAGGATTCATAAGTCAAGCTTGGTCCAGAAGTTATTCTGACCAAAAGATACCTTGGCAGTGAAATGATAATCAATCCAAACTTGATCTAGACTTAATCAGAGCTTCAATTAATTGGTCTAGAACAAGAGATTTAATCCAGATTTGGCCTAGACCAGAAGATAGCATGGTTCAGAGTATGAAACTAAGTTATGATTTAATCCAGACCTGATCCAGATCAGAAGGTAAATGTCCAGATTAAAATATCCTATATCTAGATTTAATTTCAGTTCAATCTAGACCCATTCCAGAATTGGTCCGGATCAGAGGTAAAAGGTTCAGATAATTGGTCCAGATCATAATGTGTGGTCCAGTATTTGCCGAGATCAGAGGATCACAACAGATCAGATTGGAAGTCCAGAGTGGTCGAGATCAGAAGATATGAAAGTGTTGTCCAGGATTGGCCGAAATAAGTGGATAACAGCATATCAGTTAGTATGGTCCAGATGTGGTCGAGAGCAGAAGATCAAACGGTCCAGATTGAATCATGATCAGTAAAGACTTGAATAAATTTAATCAAAGTATTAAAAGGATTTGATAAAAAAATAAATTGAAGTATTGTGGAATTCAAAAGCTATTGGCGGGAAGAAAGATTTGATCTAGAATTAATTAAGATCAGGATTGGCCAGAATTATTTTCGAATGCATATCAGGAGCTAAAAAGATGTGTTTGTTATTTAAATAAAACCTGATTGGCCAAGTTATTTTTGCAAGAGAATCCAGCAAGATACAGCTCGAATTTAAGCTTGGAAGAGACCCTAATTCACATCTATAAAAGGAGGCTCAAGACTGAAGGCTCAACATCGAAAATCACAAAAGAGTCATACACTTCCAGAAGCAAACACTCGAGTTTTCAGTGAGGTTAATTGTGAGTTTCAGATTTCCAGAAGCAAGCACTCGTGTTTTTCTTTCCCTTGTGTTAGATCTAAGTTGTTGAAGTAGAGTCTACAATCTGAGGGAGTCAGAAGGGGTAGCAGATTACTTAGCAATTAGATTCAAGGCGTTGTAATTCCTTCTACAATCTGGGGTTGTCAGATTGGTAGGAAAAGACTTGAGTTGAGAAGTCAAGGTGCTGTATTCCTCAAAAGTGTAGGATTGTTAGACTGTTTGAGAAGACTGACTTGGAGGGTCAGTGGTATTGTTGTAATTGAAGGTTTTGAATTAGTGAAATCCTTCAAAGTAAAGGGACTGGACGTAGCCTCGTTAACGGTGAACCAGTATAAAATTCTGTGTTTTTATATTTACTTTATATCTGCTGCTAACTCTGTTTGATTCATACATCAGGTTTTGTTATAAAACTGCAAAAACAGAAAAAGTATTCAAGTTAGTCAAACACAATTCAACCCCCCTTCTCGTGTTTGCACCTTCAAACATGACGAAAATGACATAATTGTTAATCCAAAGACACAAACATGACGAATATGACCTAAATGTTAATCCAATGACACAAACGCAATTATTGGACGAACTACATTGGTTAAGAACGAAAATGGAATAGATTAAGCCTTGGGATGACGAAAATGACCTAATTGTTAATCCAATGACACAAACATGACGAAAATGACCTAAATGTTAATACAATCACACAAAAGCACTTATTGGAATAACTATATTGGTTAAGAACGAAGATGGATTAAAATAAGCCTTGGAATGACAAAAATGACCTAAATGTTAATCCAAATCAAATTAACACACTTATTGGATGAACTATAATGTCTAAGAACAAAAATGGATTAGAATATGCCTTGGGATGACGAAAATGACCTAAACGTTAATCATCGACACAAACATGACGAAAATGACCTAAATGGTAATCCAAATGACACAAATCAAGTTATTGGACGAACTACAATGTCTATGAAAGAAAATGGATAAGAATAAACCTTGGGATGACGAAAATTACCTAAACATTAGTCCAATGAAACAAACATGACAAAAACGACCTAAAGGTTAATCCAACAACACAAACTCCCTTATTGGATATACTACATTGGTTAAAAGAACAAAAATGGGTTAGAATAAGCCTTGGAATGATCAAAATGACCTAAAGGTTAATCCAAATGACATAAGGACACTTATTGGATAAACTATAATGTCTTGGAAAGAAAATGGATTAGAATAAGCTGTGGGATGAAGAAAATCACCTAAATGTTATCCAATGACACAAACATGACGAAAGTGACGTAATTGTTGATCCAATGACACAAACATGACGAAAATGACCACAATGTTACTCCAATGACAAACACAATCATTAGATGAATAACATTGGTTAAGAACAAAAATGAATTAGAATAAGTCTTGGGGTTATGAAAATGACCTAAACTTTAATCCAATGACACAAACATGACAAAAATGACCTAATTTTTAATCCAATGACACAAACATGAAGAAAATGACCTAAATATTAATCCAAGGACTCAATTGCGCTTATTGGATGAACTTTATTGGTAAAGAACGAAAATGGATTAGAATGACCTAAATATCAATCCAAATGACACAAATGCACTTATTGGATGAACTACAATGTCTAAGAACGAAAATGGATTAGAATAAGCTTTGGGATGACGAAAATGACCTAAATGTTGATCCAATGACACAAACGCACTTATTGGATGAACTACATTTGTTCAGTATGAAAATCGATAAGAATATCCATTGGAATTACAAAAATGACCTAAATGTTAATCCAATGGTACAAACACACGTATTGGGTGAACTTCATTGGTTAAGAACTAAAATGGATTAGAATAAGCCTTGGAATGAAAAAAATGATCTAAATGTTAATCCAAATCAAAGAAACGTACTTATTGGATGAACTACATTGTCTAAGAAAGAAAATAAATTACAATAAGCCATAGATGACGAAAAGACCTAAACTTTATCAATTGATCCAAACATGACAAAAATTACCTAGTTGTTAACCTAATGATACAAACATGACTGAAAATGACCTAAATGTAAATTCAATGACAAAAATGCACTTATTAGATGAACCAAATTGGTTAAGAACGAAAATGGATTAGAATAAGCTTTAGGATGATGAAAATGGCCTAAACATTAATTCACTAACACAAACATGACGAAAATGACCTAATTCTTAATCCAACGAGAGAAACATGACAAAAAGGACCTAAATGTTAATTTATTGACACAAACGCTCTTATTTGACGAACTACATTGGTTAAGAATGAAAATGGATTAGGAGTGATGACTAAAATGACCTAAATGTTAATCTAATGACATAAACGCACTTATTGGATGAACTATAAAGTCTAATAACAAAAATGGATTAGAATAGGCCATGGGATGACGAAAACGACCTAAACGTTAATCCAATGACACAAACGAGAAGAAAATTACCTAATTGTGAATCTAATAACACAAACATGACGACAATGACCTAAATGTTAATCCATTGACACAAACCCAATTATTTGACGAACTACATTGGCTAACAACGAAAATGGATTAGGAGTGATGACTAAAATGACCTAAATGTTAATCGAATGACACAAACGCACTTATTGGATGAACTATAAAGTCTAATAACGAAAGTTGATTAGAATAGGCCTTGGGATGACGAAAATGACCTAAATGTTAATCCAATGACACAAATTGTTAATCAAATGACACAAAAATGACCGAAATGTAAATCCAACGACAAAAACGCACTTATTGGATGAACTACCTTGGTTAAGAACGAAAATCGATTAGATTAAGCCTTGTGATGACGAACATGTCCTAATTGTTAATCCAATGACACAAACATGGCGAAAATGACGTAATTGCTAAACCAATGACTCAAACACAACAAAAATGACCTAAATGTTAAGCCAATGACACAAACACACTTATTGGATTAACTACATTGGTTAAGAACAAAAATGGATTAGAATAAGCCTTGGAACAATTAAAACGACCTAAATGTTATTCCAAATGACACACACGCACTTCTTGGATGAACTAAAATGTGAAAGAAGAAAAATGGATTAAAATAAGCCTTGGGATGACGAAAATGACGTATACATTAATCCAATGACACAAACATGACGAAATGACCTAATTATTAATCCAATGACACAAACATGACTGAAAATGACCAAAATGTAAATCCAACGACAAAAAACGCACTTATTGGAAGAACTTAATTAGTTAAAACGAAAATGGATTTGAATGAGCCTTGGGATGAAGACAATGACCTAAATGTTAATCTAATGACATAAACGCACTTATTTGACGAACTACATTGGTTAAGAACGAAAACGGATTAGGAGTGATGACTAAAATGACCTATCTGTTAATCCAATGACACAAACATGACTAAAATGACCTAATTGTTAATCTAATGACACAACATCATGAAAATGACCTAACTGTTAATCTAGTGACACAAACGCACTTATTGGATAAACTACATTGGTTAAGAACGAAAATGGATTAGAATAAGCCTTGTGATGACGAACATGTCCAAATTGTTAATCCAATGACACATACATGGCAAAAATGACATAATTGCTAAACCAATGACTCAAACACAATAAAAATTACCTAAATGTTAAACCAATGACACAAACACACTTATTGGATTAACTACATTGGTTAAGAACAAAAATGGATTAGAATAATCCTTGGAACAATTCAAATGACCTAAATAGTAATCTAAATGACACACGCGCACTTATTGGATGAACTACAGTGTCAAAGAACGAAAATGGGTTAAAATAAGCCTTGGGATGACAAAAATGACCTATATGTTAATCCAATAACACAAAGTCACTTATTGGATCAACGGCATAGGTTAAGAACGAAAATGGATTAGATTAAACCTTGGGATTACAAATATAATCAAAACATTATGCCAATGACACAAACGTGACGAAAAATGACCAAATTTTTAATCCCATGTCACAAACATGACGAAAATGACCTAATTGTTAATCCAATGAAACAAAAACATTGAAAACGAGCTAAATTTTAATCCAATGACACAAACTCGCTTATTGGATGAACTATATTGGCTAAGAACGAAAATGGATTAGAATAAGTCTGGGGATAACGAAAATGACCTAAATTTTAATCCAATACACACAAACATGACTAAAACGATCCAATTTTTAATCCAATGACACAAGCACGACGAAAATGAACTAAATGTTTATTAAATGACACAAACAAACTAATTGAATGAACTACAATGTCTAAGAACGAAAATGGATTAGAATAAGCCTTGGAACTATCAAAATGACCTAAATGTTAATCCAAATGACACAAACGCACTTATCGGATGAACTCCAATGTCTAAGAACAAAAATGGATTAGAATAAGCCTTGGGATTACGAAAATGACAAAAATGTTAATTCAATGACACAAACACGATGAAAATGAACTAAGTGTTAATCCAATGACCCAAACATGACGAATATGACTTGAATGTTAATGCAATTACACAAATGCAATTATTGGATGAACTATATTGGTTAAGAACAAAAATGGATTAGATTAAGCCTTGGGATGATGAATATGTCCTAAACATTAATCCAATGACAAAACATGATGAAAATGACATAATTGTTAATCGAATGACAAGAAACATGACAAAAATGAGCAAAATTTAAATACAATCACACAAACTCACTTATTGGGATGATGAAATGACCTAAACGTTAATCCAATGACACAAACATGACGAAAATGACCTAAAAGTTAATCCAATGTCTCAAACGCACTTATTGGATTGACTTCATTGGTTATAGAAAAAAATGGATTACAATAAGATTTATAATTACGAAAATGACACAAATGTTAATCCGAATGACACAAACACACTTATTCGATTAACTCCAATGTCTAAGAACAAAAATGGATTAGAATAAGTCTTGTGATTAGGAAAAAGACCTAAACGTTAAACCAATGACACAAACGTAATGAAAATGACCTGAGTGTTAATCCATTGACACAAACATAACGTTAATCCAAAACGTTATACAAGGACACAAATGGACTTATTGGATGGACTTCATTGGTTAAGAACGAAAATGCATTAGAATAAGTCTTGGGATGACGAAAATGACCTAAATGTTAATCCAATGACACAAACTTGATGAAAATGACCTAAGTGTTAGTTCAATCACACAAACGCACTTATCGGAATAACAACATTGGTTAGGAACAAAAATGGATTAGAAGAAGCCTTGAGATAACGAAAATGACTGAAACGTTAATGCAATAACACAACACAGAAAGAAATTGACCTAATCATTAATCGAATGACACAAGCATAACGAAAATAACCTAAATGTTAATCCAATGAAACAAACACACTTATTGGATGAACTTCGTTGGTTAAGAACGAAAATGGATTAGAAAAAGCCTTCAACTGACGAAAATGACCTAAATGTTAATCCAAATGACACAAAGGTACTTATTCGATGAACTACACAAGTTAAGAACGAATATGGATTAGATTAAACCTTGGTATTAAGAAAATGATCTAAACGATATTCGAATGACACAAACGTGACAAAAAATGATTGAATTTTTAATCCAATGTCACAAACATGACGAAAATTACCTAATTGTTATTCCAATGACTCAAACATGATTAAATCAACCTAAAAGTTAATCCAATGACACAAACTCGCTTATTGGATGAACTACATAGGTTAAGAACGAAAATGGATTAGGCTAAGTCGTGAGATGACGAAAATGACCAAAACGTTATACAATGCACAAACATGACCTCATTGTTAATCCAATGACACAAACGCACTTATTAGATGGACTTTATTGGTTAAAAACGAAAATGGATTAGAATAAGTTTTGGGATGACGAAAACGACCTAAACGATAATCCAATCATTCAAACATGATGAAAACGAACTAACTGTTAATACAATGACACCAATATGACGAAAATGACCTAAATGTTCATCTAGTGACACAAAGGCACTTATTGGATGAACTACATAGGTTAAGAACAAAAATGGATTGGATTCAACCTTGGGATTTCGAAAATTATCTAAACGTTATTCCAATGACACAAACATGAAGAAAAATGACTGAATTTTTAATCCAATGTTACAAACATGACTAAAATGACCTAATTGTTAACAAATGACACAAACATGATGAAAACAACCTAAATGTTAATCCAATGACACAAACTAGCTTATTGGATGAACTAGATAGGTCTAGAACGAAAATGGATTAGACTAAGTTGTGAGATGACGAAAATAACCAAAACGTTATACAATGAAACAAACATGACCTAATTGTTAATCCAATGACACAAACGCGCTTATTGGATGGACTTCATTGGTTAAGAACGAAAATGGATTAAAATAAGGCTTGGGATGATGAAAACGATCTAATCGTTAATCCAATGACAGAAATATGATGAAAATGACCTAAGTGTTAATCGAATTACAAAAACATGACAAATATGACCTAAATGTTAAACAAGTGACACAAACGCAATTATTGGACAAATTACATTGGTTAAGAACGAAAACGAAAAAGATTGAGCCTTAGGAAGACGAATATGTCCTCAACTTTAATCCATTGACACAAATATGACTAAAATGACCTAATTATTAGCCTAATGACACTTACATGACGAAAATGACCTGAATGTTAATACAATCGCACAAACGCACTTATTGGAATAGCTATGAGCGAAACGTTAACAAATGACACACCACATGCAAAAAATGACCTAAATGTTAATCCAATGACACAAACACACTTGTTGAATGAACTTCGTTGGTTAAGAATAAATATGGATTCGAATAAGCCTTAAACTAACGAAAATAACATAAATGTTAATCCAAACGACACAAACGCACTTATTGGAGGAACTACAATGTCTATGAACGAATGGGGATTAGAATAGGCTTTGGGATGACGAAAATTACCTAAACGACAATCCAATGAAACAAACATGATGAAAATGACCTAATTGTTAATCCAATGACACCAACATGACGAAAATGACCTTAAAGTTAATCTAGTGACACAAAAGCACTTATTGGATGAACTACATTGGTTAAGAACGAAAATAAATTAGAATAAGCCTTGGGATAACGAATATGACAAAATGTAAATCAAATGAAAGAAAGGCACTTATTGGATGAACTATATATGTTAAGAACGAAAATGGATGAGATTAAACCTTGGGATTACGAAAATGATCTAAACGTTATTCCAATGACACAAAAGTGACGAAAAATGACTGAATTTTTAATGTAATGTCACAAACATGACAAAAATGACCTAATTGTTACTAAAATGACACAAATATGATGAAAACCACCTAAATGTTAATCCAATGGCACAAACTCGCTTATTGGATGAACTAAATAGGTCTAGAACGAAAATGGATTAGACTACGCCCCGAGATGACGAAAATGACCAAAACATTATACAATGCACAAACATGACCTAATTGTTAATCCAATCACACAAACGCACTTATTAAATGGACTTTATTGGTTAAGAACGAAAATGGATTAGAATAAGTTTTGGGATGACGAAAATGAGCTAAACAATAATCCAACGATACAAACATGATGAAAACGAACTAATTGTTAATACAATGGCACCAATATGACGAAAATGACCTAAATGTTCATCCAGTGACACAAAGGCACTTATTGGATGAACTACATAGGTTAAGAACAAAAACGGATTGGATTAAACCTTCGGATTTCGAAAATGATCTAAACGTTATTCCAATGAGACAAACATGAAGAAAAATTACTGAATTTTTAATCCAATGTTACAAACATGACTACAATGACCTAGTTGTTAACAAATGACACAAACATGATGAAAACAAACTAAATGTTAAACCAATGACACAAACTAGCTTATTGGATGAACTAGATAGGTCTAGAACGAAAATGGATTAGACTAAGTTGTGAGATGACGAAAATAACCAAAACGTTATACAATGAAACAAACATGACCTAATTGTTAATCCAATGACACAAATGCGCTTATTGGATGGACTTCATTGGTTAAGAACGAAAATGGATTAAAATAAGGCTTGGGATGATGAAAACGATCTAATCGTTAATCCAATGACAGAAATATGATGAAAATGACCTAAGTGTTAATCGAATTACAAAAACATGACAAATATGACCTAAATGTTAAACAAGTGACACAAACGCAATTATTGGACAAATTACACTGGTTAAGAACGAAAACGAAAAAGATTGAGCTTTAGGAAGACGAATATGTCCTCAACTTTAATCCATTGACACAAATATGACTAAAATGACCTAATTATTAGCCTAATGACACTTACATGACGAAAATGACCTGAATGTTAATACAATCGCACAAACGCACTTATTGGAATAGCTATGAGCGAAACGTTAACAAATGACACACCACATGCAAAAAATGACCTAAATGTTAATCCAATGACACAAACACACTTGTTGAATGAACTTCGTTGGTTAAGAATAAATATGGATTCGAATAAGCCTTAAACTAACGAAAATAACATAAATGTTAATCCAAACGACACAAACGCACTTATTGGAGGAACTACAATGTCTATGAACGAATGGGGATTAGAATAGGCTTTGGGATGACGAAAATTACCTAAATGACAATCCAATGAAACAAACATGATGAAAATGACCTAATTGTTAATCCAATGACACCAACATGACGAAAATGACCTTAAAGTTAATCTAGTGACACAAAAGCACTTATTGGATGAACTACATTGGTTAAGAACGAAAATAAATTAGAATAAGCCTTGGGATAACGAATACGACAAAATGTAAATCAAATGAAAGAAAGGCACTTATTGGATGAACTATATATGTTAAGAACGAAAATGGATGAGATTAAACCTTGGGATTACGAAAATGATCTAAACGTTATTCCAATGACACAAAAGTGACGAAAAATGACTGAATTTTTAATGTAATGTCACAAACATGACAAAAATGACCTAATTGTTACTAAAATGACACAAATATGATGAAAACCACCTAAATGTTAATCCAATGGCACAAACTCGCTTATTGGATGAACTAAATAGGTCTAGAACGAAAATGGATTAGACTACGCCCCGAGATGACGAAAATGACCAAAACGTTATACAATGCACAAACATGACCTAATTGTTAATCCAATCACACAAACGCACTTATTAAATGGACTTTATTGGTTAAGAACGAAAATGGATTAGAATAAGTTTTGGGATGACGAAAATGAGCTAAACAATAATCCAACGATACAAACATGATGAAAACGAACTAATTGTTAATACAATGGCACCAATATGACGAAAATGACCTAAATGTTCATCCAGTGACACAAAGGCACTTATTGGATGAACTACATAGGTTAAGAACAAAAACGGATTGGATTAAACCTTCGGATTTCGAAAATGATCTAAACGTTATTCCAATGACACAAACATGAAGAAAAATGACTGAATTTTTAATCCAATGTTACAAACATGACTACAATGACCTAGTTGTTAACAAATGACACAAACATGATGAAAACAAACTAAATGTTAAACCAATGACACAAACTAGCTTATTGGATGAACTAGATAGGTCTAGAACGAAAATGGATTAGACTAAGTTGTGAGATGACGAAAATAACCAAAACGTTATACAATGAAACAAACATGACCTAATTGTTAATCCAATGACACTAACGCGCTTATTGGAATGACTTCATTGGTTCAAAACGTAAATGGATTAGAATAAGTCTTGGGATGATGAAAACGATCTAATCGTTAATCCAATGATAGAAACATGATGAAAATGACCTAAGTGTTAATCGAATTACAAAAACATGACAAATATGACCTAAATGTTAAACAAGTGACACAAACGCAATTATTGGACAAATTACATTGGTTAAGAACGAAAACAGAAAAGATTGAGCCTAAGGAAGACGAATATATCCTAAACTTTAATCCATTGACACAAATATCACTAAAATGACCTAATTATTAGCCTAATGACACTTACATGACGAAAATGACCTAAATGTTAATACAATCGCACAAACGCACTTATTGGAATAGCTATGAGCGAAACGTTAACAAATGACGCACCACATGCAAAAAATGACCTAAATGTTAATCCAATGACACAAACACACTTGTTGAATGAACTTCGTTGGTTAAGAATAAATATGGATTCGAATAAGCCTTAAACTAACGAAAATAACATAAATGTTAATCCAAA
>JBBPBO010001986.1:39190888-39408737 GCA_037974295.1 Cicer cuneatum
TGATCGAAATGTTAATCCAATGACACAACAAATGACGAAAATGACCTAGTTATTAATTGAATGAGACAAGCTTCACGAAAATGACCAAAATGTTAATCCAATGACACAAACACACTTATTGGACGAACTTCGTTGGTTAACACGAATATGGATTAGAATAAGTTTTGAATTGAAGAAAATGACCTAAATGTTAATCCAATGAAACAAACATGACGAAAACGACCAAAATGTTAATTCGATGTCATAAACTCGCTTATTGGATGAACAACATTGGTTAAGAACAAAAATGGATTAGAATAAGCCTTGGAATCATGAAAATTACCTAAAGGTTAATCCAAATGACACAAACGCACTTATTGGATGAACTACAGTGTTTAAGAACGAAAATGGGTTAGAATAAGTCGTGGGATGACGAAAATGACTTAAACGTTATCCAATGACACAAATATAATGAAAATGACATAATTGTTAATCCAATGACACAAACGTGACGAAAGTGACCTAAATATTAATCCAATGACACAAACGCACTTATTGGATGAACTACATTGGTAAATAACAAAAATGGATTACAATGAGTCTTGGGGTTACGAAAATAACCTAAACGTTAATACAATGACACAAACATCAAGAAAATGACCTAATTTTCAATCCAATGACACAAGAATGATGAAAATGACCTAAATGTTAATCCAATGACTCAAACGCACTTATTGGATGAACTTCATTAGTTTAGAACGAAAATGGATAAGAATTAGCATGGGAATTTTGAACATTACCTAAATGTTAATCCAAATGAAACAAACGCAGTTATTGGAGGAACTACAATATCTATGTACGAAAATGGATTAGAATAAGCCTTGGGATGAAGAAAATTACTTAAACGATCCAATGAAACAAACATGACGAAAACGACCTAATTGTTAATCCAATGACACCAACATGCCGAAAATGACCTAAATGTTAATCTAGTGACACAAAGGCACTTATTGGATAAACTACGTTGCTTAAGAACCAAAATGGATTAGAATAAGCCTTGGAATAACAAAAATGACCTCAATGTTAATTTAATGACACAAAGGCACTTATTGGATGAACTACATAGGTTAAGAACGAAAATGGATTAGACTAAGTCGTGAGATGACGAAAATGACCAAAACGTTATACAATGACACAACCATTACAAAAATGACCTAATTGTTAATCCAATAACACAAAAGCATTTATTGGACAAACTGCATTGGTTAAGAACGAAAATGGAATTGATTAAGCCTTGGGATCATGAAAATGTCCTAAACGTTAATCCATTGACACAAACATGACAAATACAACCTAACTGTTAATCCAATGACACAAACATGATAAAAATGACCTAAAATTTTATACAATCACACAAACCCACTTATTGGATGAACTACATTGGTTAAGAACGAAAATGGATTAGATTTAGCCTTTAGATGACAAAAATGATCGAATTGTTAATCCAATGACACAACAAATGACGAAAATGACCTAGTTATTAATCAAATGACACAAGCTTCACAAAAATGACCTAAATGACCTAAATGTTGGTTAACAGGAATATGGATTAGAATAAGTCTGGAATTGAAGAGATTACCTAAATGATAATCCAATGAAACAAACATGACAAAAACGACCAAAATGTTAATTCGATGTCATAAACTCGCTTAATGGATGAACAACATTGGTTAAGAACAAAAATGGATTAGAATAAGCCTTGGAATGATGAAAATTACCTTAAGGTTAATCCAAATGACACAAACGCACTTATTGGATGAACTATAGTGTTTGAGAACGAAAATGGGTTAGAATAAGTCGTGGGATGACGAAAATGACGTAAACGTTATCCAATGACACAAATATAATGAAAATGACATAATTGTTAATCCAATGACACAAACATGACGAAAATTCCCTAAATGTTAATCCAATGACACAAACGCACTTATTGGATGAACTACATTGGTAAATAACAAAAATGGATTACAATGAGTCTTGGGGTTACGAAAATGACCTAAACGTTAATCCAATGACACAAACATGAAGAAAATGACCTAATTTTCAATCCAATGACACAAGCATGATGAAAATGACCTAAATGTTAATCCAATGACTCAAACGCACTTATCGGATGAACTTCATTTGTTAAGAACGAAAATGGATAAGAATTAGCATGGGAATTTCGAAAATGACCTAAATGTTAATCCAAATGACACAAACGCACTTATTGAATGAACTACAATGTCTATGAACGAAAATGGATAAGAATAAGCCTTGGAATGACAAAAATGATCTAAATATTAATCCAATGGCACAAACGCACTCATTTGATGAACTACATTGGTTATGAACGAAAATGGATTTGCATAAGCCTTGCAATGACAAAAATGACCTAAACATTAATCCAATTCAAAGAAATGCACTTGGCATGACGAAAATTCCTAAACGTTAATCCAATGACTCAAACATGACGAAAATGACCTAATTATTAATCCAATGACACACACATGACTGAAAGTGACCTAAACGTAAATCAAATTAAAAAAACGCACTTATTGGATGAACTAAATTGGTTAAGATTTCAAAATGGATTTGAATAAGCTTTGGGATGAAGAAAATGACCTAAATGTTAATCCAATGACAAAAACACACTTATTGGATGAACTACATTGGTTAAGAATGAAAATGGATTAGAATAATCCCAGTGATGATGAAAATGACCTAAATGTTAATCAAATGATACAAACGCACTTATTTGACGAACTACATTGGTTAAAAACGAAAATGGATTAGAAGTAACGACGAAAATGACCGAAATGTTAATCCAACGACACAAACGCACTTATTGGATGAGATATAAAATCTAAGAATGAAAATGGATTAGAATAGGCCTTAGGATGAGAAAAATGACCTAAACGTTAATCCAATGGCACAAGCATGACAAAAATGACCTAAATGTTAATCCAATGACACAAATACACTTATTTGATGAACTACATTGGTTAAAAACGAAAATCGATTAGATTAAGCCTTGTGATGACGAAAATGTCCTAATTGTTAATCCAATGACACAAAAATGACGAAAATGAACTAATTTCTAAACCAATGACACAAACTTGACAAAAATGAATTAATTGTTAATCCAATGACACAAACATGACTGAAAATGACCTAAATGTAAATCCAATGACAAAAACGCACATATTGGAAGAACTAAAATAGTTAAGACAAAAATGGATTAGACTAATCTTTGGGTGGAAGAAAATGACCTAATCGTTAATCCAATGACAAACATGACGAAAATGACCTAATTGTTAATCCAATGAGAGAAATATGACAGAAATGACCTAAATGTTAATCCAATGACACAAACGCACTTATTTGACTATCTATATTGGTTAAAAACGAAAACTAATTAGGAGTGATGACGAAAATGACCTAAATGTTAAGATAATGACACAAACGCAGTTATTGGATGATCTATAAAGTCTAAGAAAGAAAATGGATTAGAATAGGCTTTAGGATGACGAAAATGCCTTAAATGATTATCCAATGACACAAGTGCACTTTTTGGATGAACTACATTGGTTAAGAACTGAAATGGATTAAAATAAGCCTTGCAATCACAAAACTTACCTAAATGTTAATCAAAATCAAAGTAACGATCTTATTGGAAGAACTTAAATGTCTAAGAAAAAAAATGGATTAGAATAAGCATTGGGATAAGGAAAATGACCTAAATGTTAATCCAATGAAAGAAACCTAGTTATTGAATGAACAAAATTGGTTAAGAACGAGATTAGATTAGAATAAGCATTTGGATGAACATAATGACCTTAACGTTAATCCACTGGCACAAACATGTCGAAAATGATGTAATTGTTAATCCAATGGGAGAAACATGACAAAAATGACCTAAATGTTAATACAATGACACAAACACACTTATTGGATGAACTACATTGGTTAAGAATGAAAATAGATTAGAATAAGGCCAGGGTTGATGAAAAGAACATAAATGTTAATTCAAAGACAGAAATGCACCTATTTGAAAAACTACATTGGTTAACAACAAAAATGGATTAAGAATGATGACGAAAATGACCTAACTGTTAATCCAATGACACAAACACACTTATTGGATGAACTATAAAGTCTAAGAACGAAAATAGATTAGAATAGGCCTTAGGATGATGAAAATGACCTAAGAGGTAATCCCATGACACAAACAAGACCCAAACGACCTAATTTTTAATCGAATGACATAAACATGACAAAAATGACCTAATTGTTAATCCAATGACACAAACACACTTATTGGATGAACTACATTCGTTATGAACGAAAATGGATTACATTATGCGTTGTGATGACACAAATGTGCTAATTGTTATTCCAATGACACAAAAATGACGAAAACGACGTAATTGCTAAATCAATTACACAAACATGACAAAAATGATCTAAATGCTAATACAATGGCACAAACGCACTTATTGGATGAACTATATTAGTTAAGAACGAAAATGGATTAGAATAAGCCTTGCAATGACAAAACTAACCTAAATGTTATTCCAAATCAAAGAAACACACTTATTGGATGAACTACAATGTCTAAGAATGAAAATGGATTAGAATAAGCCTTGGGATAACGAAAATGACCTAAACGTTAATCCAATGACACAAACATGACGAAAATGAACTAATTATTAATCCAATGACATAAACATGACTGAAAGTGACCTAAATGTAAATACAATGAAAAAAATGCACATATTGGATGAACTAAATTGGTTAAGAACAAAAATGGATTAGAATAAGCTTTGGGATGAAGAAAATGACCTTAACGTTATTGCACTAACACAAACATGAAGAAAATGACCTTATTGTTAATCCAATGAGAGAAATATAGCAAAAATAACCTAAATGTTAATCCAATGACACAAACACACTTATTGGATGAACTACATTGGTTAAGAGTGAAAATAGATTAGAATAAGGCTAAGGATGATTAAAATGACCTAAATGTTAATCCAATGACACAAACTCACTTATTGGATGAACTATAAAGTCTACGAACGAAAATAGATTAGAATAGGCCTTAGGATAACGAAAATAACATAAACATTAATCCAATGACACAAACATGAAAAAAATGACCTAATTGTTAATCCAATGACACAAACATGACGAAAATGACGTAAATGTTAATCCAATGAAACAAACACACTTAGGGGATGAACTTCATTGGTTAAGAACGAAAATGGATTAGATTGAGCCTTGTGATGACGAAAATGTCCTAATTGTTAATCCAATGACACAAACATGACGAAGATGACCTAATTACTAAACCAATGTAAGAAACTAGACAAAAATGACCTAAATGTTAAACTAATGACATAAACACTTATATTGAATGAACTACATTGGTTAAGAGCGAAAATGGATTACAATAAGCCTTAGATTGATGAAAATGACCTAAATGTTAATCCAAATGACACACACACAAATATTGGATGAACTACAAAGTCCAAGAACAAAAATGGATTAAAATAATCCTTTCGATGACGAAAATGACCTATACTCTATTCCAATGACACAAATATGATGAAAATGACCTAATTGTTAATCCCATGACACAAACATGACTAAAATGACCTAAATGTTAATCCAATGACACAAACTCGTTTATTGGTGAACTACATTGGTGAAGAACAAAAATTCATCAAAATAAGACTTAAGATGACGAAAATTACCTATACTTTAATCCAATGACACAAACATGATGAAAATGACATAAATGTTAATCCAATGACACATACGCACTTATTGGATGAACGACATTGGTTAAGAACAAAAATGGATTAGAATAAGTCTTAGAATGACGAAAATGACCTAAACGTTATTCCATTGACATAAACATGACGATAATAATCTAATTTTTAATCCAACGGCACAAGCATGACGAAAATGACCTAAATGTTAATCCAATGACTCAAACGCGCTTATTGGATGAAGTTCATGAAGGTTCATACACGAGATGGGGGGTTGAATTGTGTTTGCCAATGTTGAATACTTTTTTTGATTTGATGAAAGTTGATTTAAATTACTTGGAGAAGAAGCAATCAGATTCAACAACAGCGGATAATAAAAGCATAAGTATTTCGACACATAGATTTATCATGGTTTACCATTAACTTGGCTACATCCAGTCCCCTCATTCATAAGGCTTTAATTCACTAATTCAAAAACCTTGAATTACACAACACCTGACCCTCCAAGGCAGTCTTTCCAAACAGCCTGACAGCCCAGACTTTTGAGGAACAACAACACCTTGACCCTACAAGCCAAGTGTTCTCCTACCAATCTTACAACCCCAGGTTGAGTTCTTCTACTCTCTTCTATTTTCGATAATTTCTTCTTCAGTATGGAGTATCTATTTATAGTTGAGATTTGGGTTGTCTACTTGGTCCATGTTTAATTTCGAATTGTATTTTTGTTCATATTTCTTTTGTAAATTCTTCAACTTGATTATGTTCCTTTTTAAATTTGAATCAAATCTTCTTCTGATTTAAATTAAATCTTCTTCAAATATTGATAAGATCTTCTTCAAATTTCAATCAAGTCTTCTTCAAAATCGAATCAAATCTTCTACGGATCTTGATCATTTCTTCTTTCATACTCTGATGCTTGCCTCAGATGGTATCCTCTAATGATGTCCTCTAATTCCTGCCTCTAAAGGTATCCTCTGAATTTTGCCTATGATGATATCCTCTGATTTTTTGCCTCTGATGATATCCTCTGATGATATCCTCTGATTTTTGCCTCTGGTGATATCATCTAAAAATATCCTCCGATGGCATCCTCTGGTGTCATCCTTTGGTGACATCCTTTGGTGGCATCCTCTGGAGGTATCCTCTAGTGACATCCTCTGGTGACATCCTTTGGTGATTATACTAATTTACAACTAAACTATTTTGAAGTGATTATACTATCAGTCAGAGATGAATATATGGTTTAGGCTTTTCTTGATGAAGTAAAACCTATCTTCAGGTAGTGTTTTGGTGAATATGTCAGCCCATTGGTGTTCAGTGTCTACAAACTGAATGTTGAGTACCCCATTTTGAATAAAGTCTCTAATGAAGTGATGTTTGATCTCTATGTGTTTAGCTCTGGAATGAAGTATAGGGTTTTTAGTTAGATTGATGGTAGAAGTGTTGTCACAATAGATGGGAATGTTGATTTCCAGGATTTTGTAGTCTTCCAACTGATGTTTCATCCAAATGAGTTGAGAACTGCATCTAGCTTCTAAAATGTACTCAGCCTTTGCTATTGACATTGAAATAGTGTTTTGTCTCTTACTTGACCAAGATATTAAGTTGTCACCTAAAAAGGTGTAGTTTCCACCTGTGCTATTTCTTTCAAGTTTATCTCAAGCATAGTCAGAGTCATGATATCCACTAAGTTTATACTTAGGAGATTTCTTGTAGAACAAGGTAAGGTTGTTAGTGCCTTTTAGGTATCTAAGGATTCTCTTAACAGCTGTTAAATGTGATTCCCTAGGGTTAGATTGAAATCTTGCACATACACTAAACATGATGTCAGGTCTAGAAGCAGTAAGGTAAAGTAGAGATCCTATCATTCCTCTATAGGTTTTTTAATCAACTTTTTGTTTTGCCTGAATCATCTTTTTCAAGTGAGTAAGTAGGGTGCATTGGTGTAGCCATTGGTTTGTAATCACTCATGTTAAACTTCTCGAGAAGTTCTTTTGTATATTTCGTTTGATGAATGTATATACCTTTTTTACTTTGCTGAATTTGTGTCCCTAAGAAGAACTAAAGGCCTCCCATCATACTCATTTGAAATTCATGCTGCATTAATTGAGAAAATTCTTCGCAAAGAGTGCCAATTGTAGATCCAAAAATAATGTCATCAACATAAACTTGAATAATAAGAATGTCATCTTCTATTGATTTTGTAAAAAGTGTATTGTCTACTTGTCCTCTTTCAAAGTTATTTTTAAGCAAGAAGTTACTAAGTTTATCATACCATGCCCTAGGTGCTTGTTTTAGACCATACAGAGATTTTATAAGTTTAAAAACATGATTTGGAAATTAAGAACTTTCAAAACCTGGGGGTTGTTTAACATAGAATTCTTCACTTATATAACCATTTAGAAAAGCACTTTTTACATCCATTTGAAATAATGTAATGTTATTATTTGCAGCAAAAGAGAGTAGGATACGAATAGCTTCTAACCTTGCTACTGGAGCAAATGTCTCAGGGTAATCAATGCCCTCTTGCTGACTGTAGCCTTGTGCAACAAGTCTTGCCTTGTTTCTGACCACTTCACCTTTTTCATTTAGCTTGTTTATGAAAACCCACTTGGTTCCGATAATGTTCTTTTATGGTCTTGGTACTAGATCCCAAACATCATTCCTCTCAAATTCATTTAACTCTTCTTGCATTGCAAGAATCCATCCATTATCTGCCAATGCTTCATCAATAGAGGCGGGCTCAATTGACAAGAGTAAGCCAAACAAACTGGTGTCTTTAAGTGATCATCTGGACCTTAAAGGATCACATTCAGGATGAGTTGACTTGTACTTCCATCCTTATCTTTCTTCTGACTTATCTTCAGATTCATCCTTTGAAGAATTGTCATATTCTTCTGATTTGCTTGTATCCTCTACTTTTTCAAGTTCTTCTGGTTTGTCTACATCAGCTTCCTTTGGTTCTGGAAAACCTCCACTATCATCATCTTGCTTTGACTTTTCAAGGTCAAGTTGTTTGTCATCAAATTTAACATGTATGGATTCTTCCACAATATTAGTTTCCCTATTAAAAACTCTATACGCCTTGGATCTTTTAGAGTAACCAATGAAGGGAGACTTTGGAGATCGAGAATCAAATTTTCCAAGGTTATCTTTGGTGTTCAACATATAACAAGTACAACCTGTTGGAACCAAGTTGGTTCTTTCAATTAAAATTTTGATGTTAACAAAAGTATTTTATGAAAATCATATTTTGACTTAGAAGAAGTATGAAAAATTAGAGGATGACGTCACCAGAAGCAGAAATCAGAGGATGACGTCACCAGAAGATAAAAATGCAACCAGAAGATACAGCCAGAAGATATCACCAGAGGATACATCTAGAGGATACCAGAAGATACCTTTAGAGGATATCACTAGTGGATCCCATCAGAAGCAAGAATTGGAGGATGTCATCAAAGGCAACCATCAAAGGATATCATCAATAAGAGGTTATCATTAGAGGGAAGAAACAATGACATCATTAGAGGATATTAATCTTAGCCCAGATCAGAAGCAAGCAGAGTTCAGAAGGAGACTTGGTCCAGACCAGAAGGAAGCATACCCAGAAGAAGACTTGGTCTAGACAAGAAGGAAACATTGTCCAGACTTGATCCAAATTTGGTCCAGACCAGAAGATAGCATGGTTTAGAACAGAAGACTTGGTCCAAACCAGAAGATAGCGTTGTAACCAAGTTGGTTCTAAGTACTTAGGATTTTGATGTTTACAAAAGCACTCCATGTAATCTTATTTTGTACTTAGAATTATTATATAAAATGTCACCAGAGGCAGAAGATGACACCACCCGAAGAAACATCCAGAGGAAGCAATCAAAGGATAGAAATGTCACCAGAAGTTTAGGCCAGATAATGCATCCAGAAGGTACCAAAGGATGCATCCTGAAGGTACCAGAGGATACACCTTTAGAGGATATCATCAAAGAAGAATAAATTAGAGGATGTCACTAGAAGATGACGTCATTAGAAGCATAAATTAGAGGATAATGTCACTAGAAGATGACGTCACCAGAAGCAGAAATCAGAGGATGACGTCACCAGAAGATGATGTCACCAAAAGAATAAATCAGAGGATGATGTCACCAGAAGCATAAATCAAAGGATGCTGTCACCAGAAGATGACGTCACCAGAAGCAGAAATCAGAGGATGACGTCACCAGAGGACGATCATCAGAGGAATCCGTCAGAGGAATATGTTTGAGAAAAATGCTAAAAATAGAATTGGAGCAAAATACTTGAGAAACAGAATCTAGCTAAAAATATGCTTAAAAAAGAATTTGAGAAAAATGCTCAAAACAGACTTGGAGCAAAAGACTCGAGAAACAGAATCTAGCTAAAAGCATGCTTAAAACAGAAGCGGAGCAAAATGCTCAAAATAGAATAATATAAATACAATCCATAAGTAAAGCATCAGTGAGCAAAAGACTCAAAACAAAATCTGAGCAAACTACTCCAGAATATTCTCAAAATAGATTAATCGAAATACACTCCAGAAGTAAAGCATTAGTGAAGTCCTAAAGTTTAACTATAAATAGAGACTTAAGGCAGAAGACTTTGTCATCGAAAATACTTGAGAGTCATACACTTCCAAAAGCAAAGTACTTGAGTTTTCAGTGAGGTCAATTTTGAGTATCCACTTTCTAGAAGCAAGTAGTCTAAGTTTTTCTTTCCTTTGTGTTAGGTCTAAGTTGTTGAAGTAGAGTCTACAACCTGAGGGAGATAGAAGGAGTAGCAGATTAATTAGCAATTAGATTCAAGGTTCTTTTCCTCAAAAGTGTAGGGTTGTTATAATTTTTGAGAAGACTGACTTGGAGGGTCAGTGGTACTTTGTAATTCAAGGTTTTTGAATTAGTGAAATCCTTCAAAGTGAAGGGACTGGACGTAGCCTAGTTAACGGTGAACCAGTATAAAATTCTGAGTTTTTATTTACTTTATATCCGCTACTAACTCTATTTTAATTCATACATAACAAGTTTTGTTTCAAAACTAAAAAGTATTCAAGTTAGTCAAACACAATTCAACCCCCCTTCTCGTGTTTGCACCTTCAATTGGTATCAGAGCTCGGTCTCAGGGCTGAGCACTTAACTAGTGTTTGAGGAAAGATTAAAGAGGTCAACAACATGGCAGAATCCAAAGATGAGTTTGGAGGCAACATCAACAGACCACCACTGTTTGATGGAGACAAGTTTGAGTATTGGAAGGACAGAATGAGAAGTTTCTTCAAATCTCAAGATCCTGAATTATGGAAGCTGGTAGTCAAAAGATACACTGCACCTACTGTTCTAAGAGATCCAACTCAAGAACTGGACATGGCAGATATGAGTCCAGACCAGAGCAGATGATACAAACTGCATCACAAGTCCAAAACCATCATGATCTATGCCATCACATTCAAGGAATTTGACAGATGCACAGATAAAGAAACAACAAAGAGCATATTTGACAGTCTGGTTCTGACCTATGAAGGAAGCCAGCAGGTTCAAGAAGCAAGGGCTAGCATACTGGTCAAACAGTATGAAATGTTCAAGATGGAAGATGATGAAGACATTGATGGAATGTTCTGTAGATTCCACACTCTGATATCTGAACTGAAGGTCTTGTAGAAAAGCTACACAACAACAGATCATGTCAAGAAGATTCTAATAAGCTTACCAACCAAGTGGAGACCCATGGTTACTACAGTTTAGCAAGCCAGAGATCTGAATAACTTATGACTTGAAGATCTGATCAGCTCACTCAAGTCTCATGAAATAGAACTGGAAGCAGATGAACCAAAGAAGAAGAAGAATCTGGCCCTGAAGTCAAAACAGAAGAAAGCTGCAAAGGCAGCACCAGAATCAGAGGATAGTGATAGTGACAGTGATGATATGGATTACTTAACCAAACAGATGGTTAAGATCTGGGAAAATATGAAGAGGAGAGGCTCTAAGAAGAAACATAAAAGCAAAGGAAAGGAAGAATTTGACAAGAAGAGCATCATCTGTTATGGATGCAATGAACCTGGACATATCAAGTCAGAATGTCCAAATCTGGAAAAAAGGCGAACAACACAAGAAGAGTTCCAGATTCAAAAAGAAGGGTCTGATGGCAGCCTGGGATGCATCAGAATCAGAAGAAGAATCGTCTGATGAAGAAGAGGTAGAAACAGCAATGATGGCATACATCAGTCATTCAAGAAAGTCTAGAAGCACATTAGAGAAAGCAATTCTGGCTTTGATGGCTCATACCAACTCAAGTTCTGGATACAGCTTAGGCTCTGGAACAGATTCAGAAGATGAAGACAATACGATATTTTCTAATCTCACTAAATCTGAATTAATTGATGCTTTAAAAGATCTTTTAAATGCAAACAATAAGATTTCTTTAAAACTGAAAACTCTTAGGGAAGATAAGAAAAATCTGACCAAAGAAGTCCATGTTTTAAAGAATCCAAATTCTGAGTATGCAACTGAAAACAAGGATTTTAAAACTGAAGTTGCAAGACTCAAATTTGAAAACCAAACTCTCAAAAGTAATATTTGTTCCACTTCCAAGATTGTTTGTGAATCTGATATGCATGAGCAATTTTTTCAAAACATTATTTCTAATGGAATGGAACGAAGTAAATATGCATCTATGATTTATGGAAACAATAACATTGGAAAGAGAGGTCTTGGTTTTACAGAAACTACTGCTGAACCTAAAATTGTTTATTCTGTTGTTTTATGCATTGTTTGTGCTAAGAAAGGTCACTCTGAATCATCTTGTCCAATGGTAAAATCTGAACAAGATTAGAGAGCTATTAAAACTAACAAACCTGGACCCAATTAGTTCTGGGTACCAAAAGATCAAATTGTCTATGTTGCAGATATTCTGAGCAACCAGAAGGAGACACCAACAATGGTGTATGGACAATGGATGTTGGCAATGCACAAGCAGAAGAAGGTTTATGTTCCTGCTACAACAAGACAAAGGCAATCTGAATTTGATGAGAGAAGGTCTGGTCAACTCAACCAGAATTAGAATCAGAACCAGAAGTAGAAGTAGAACCAAAATCAAATATGGAACCAATATCAGAACAGGAACTGGAACCAGTATCATAGGCACGGGAACTGGAACCAAAATCAACACTGGAACCAGAATCAGAATCAATATTAGAACCAGTACCAGAACCAAAATCATAGGAGGAACAGGAAATATCAAAGAAATCACACATATCACACAAATCAGAACAGACAGAGAAATCACTCATATCAACAAACCTGGAACTACCAGACGAATCAGAATTACCAACAGTTCCAAAACCAAAAGAATCAGAATTATCATTAGTTCCAAAATTGTCAAAGGAACTTGATATATCACCAGAAAGAGAAGAATCAGAATCATGAGAGTTCTTCAAACACTCCAGTAAAATTCATCAAGACTACAAACCAGGAAGGGAATTCGAATTCCTTCATCCAAACCATTTAATCACAGAACATACAGATTCAGAATCTGAAAATCATAAACAAGAGGATTTTCAGAGTAAAACTGAAACTGTTGACATAAAGGTTACATCTTGTTGTAAATACTATTATTGTTTGATATTTATGTTTAATGTGATAACAAGAAGCTTGATCTTAAAAATCAAAGCTAGATAAGTATTCTGCAGGTTTTCAAACTGTCAGAGGAACCAAGCGATTCAGGTGATGTGAACACTTCAACAGACACAATATTTCAGTGGTTTTAAAAAACAAGCAGAGACTACCAGAAGCAGAACTAATGTTCTGGTTGTATTAATTTCACTTTTAAATTATTTAAGTTGTATTATGTTATATGACAAATAGCTTGACCTAAAAAGTCAAAGCAAGATGAGGAAATGGCAGGTGAACTAGAGGCATAGGAACCAGAAGCTGGACCAGCAGCAGAACCTGAGAAAGATAAAGATGATAGTAAGGAAGAAGAACATGCTGACTCTAAAGACAAGTCAGAGGGAAATAATGGATGGAAGTACAAGTCTTCACATCCAGAAACTCTCATTATTGGCAGTGCAGCAAAACCATTGAAGACCAGATCATCAACTAGAGAAACCAGTCTGTTTGGTTTACTCTCAACAATTGAACCAAGCAATGTTGATGAAACTTTGGCAGAGGAAGGTTTGATACTTGCAATGCAAGAAGAGCAAAATGAATTTCAAAGGAATGATGTTTGGGATCTGGTATCCAAACCAAACAAAAACATTATTGCAACCAAGTGGGTGTTCATGAATAAACTCAATGAAAAAGGTGAAGTGGTAAGGAACAAAGCCAGACTTCAAGCTGACCCTAGGGAATCCCATTTAACTGCTGTCAAAAGAATCTTGAGATACCTTAAAGGAACCACCAACCTTACCTTGTGATTCTGACTATGCTGGAGACAAGTTGGAAAGGAAAAGTACAAGTGGCAACTGCTTATTCTTAGGTAATAATTTGATCTCTTGGTCAAGCAAAAGACAAAGCATCATTGCCATGTCAACAATTGAAAAAGAGTATATATCAGCATCAAATTGAAGATTACAACATCTTTGAAACTAATATCCCTTTGTTCTGTGATAACACTTCAGCCATAAACCTAACCAAGAACCCTATCTTACACTCTAGAGCCAAATACATTGAAATAAAACACCATTTCATTAGGGACCATGTTCAAAAAGAGACTTTAAGCATCCAATTTGTGGACACTAATCATCAATGGGCTGATATCTTCACCAAAGCATTACCTGAAGATAGGTTCGAGTTCATCAAGAAGCATCTCAACATTATCTCCATATCTGACTAGCTAAAGAAGTCATCTTTGGAGTCTTTTTTTAATTTCTTGTTTTTACTTTCTGTACTTTGTAAAGAGAAAAATAAAAATACAAAAATAGTAGGACCTCTTTTTGGCTGATGACAAAAAAGGGGAGAGAGAGAGAGAGAGAGAAAGGAGAAATAAGTAGAAAATGAGAGATAAAAAGAAAGGAAGAGTGAAAAAGAAAGAGATGAAAAGAGAAGGAGTTAAAAAGGAGAGGAAACAGGGAGAGAGAAAAAGAAAGAGTGAAAAGAGAAGGAGTTGAAAAGGAGAGGCAATGTGAAGAGAGAAAAGAAAGAGAGAATAAAGAAGGAGTTGAAAAGGAGAGGAGAAGAGAAGAAAAGAAAGAGTGATTTAAGAAGGAGTTGAAAAGGAGAGGAAAAAGTCATTATTAGACTTAGGGGGAGAGATTGGTCTAAGGGGGAGTATTTCAAGTAGTTCGAGTTTTTTCAAGCTTTTCAAAGTCTTTTTAAATAAGTTATAAGCTAACAAAATAAGTTAAGGTTTTGTCATCATCAAAAAGGGGGAGATTGTTGGAACCAAGTTGGTTCTAAGTACTTAGGATTTTGATGTTTACACAAGCACTCCATGTAATCTTATTTTGCACTTAGAATTATTATATAAAATGTCACCAGAGGTAGAAGATAACACCACCAAAAGAAACATCCAGAGGAAGCAATCAGAGGATAGAAATGTTACCAGAAAGTTAGGCCACTTAATGCATTCAGAAGGTACCAGAGGATGCAACCTGAAGGTACTAGAGGATACCCCTTCAGAGGATATCATCAAAGAAGAATAAATCAGAGGATGACGTCACCAGAGGATGTCACCAGAAGATGACGTCATCAGAAGCATAAATCAGAGGATGATGTCACTAGAAGATGATTTTACCTGAAGCAGAAATCAGATGATGACGTCACCAGAAGCAGAAATTAGAGAATGACGTCACTAGAGAATGTCACCAGAAGCATAAATTAGAGGACGATGTCACTAGAAGCATAAATCAGAGGATGACGTCACCAGAGGATGATCATCAGAGGAATCCGTCAGAGGAATATGTTAGAGAAAAATGCTCAAAACAGAATTGGATCAAAAGACTCGAGAAACAGAATCTAGCTAAAAGCATACTCAAAATAGAAGCGGAGAAAAATGCTCAAAACAGATTAATCTAAATACACTCCAGAAGTAAAGCATCAGTGAGCAAAAAACTCAAAACAGAAATCTGAGCAAACTACTCCAGAATATTCTCAAAACAGATTAATCGAAATACACTCCAGAAGTAAAGCATCAGTGAAGTCCTAAAGTTCAACTATAAATTGAGACTTAAGGCAGAAGACTTTGTCATTGGAAATACTTGAGAGTCATACACTTCCAAATGCAAAGTACTTGAGATTTCAGTGAGGTCAATTGTGAGTATCCGCTTTCCAGAAGCAAGTACTCTAAGTTTTTCTTTCCCTTGTGTTAGGTCTAAGTTGTTGAAGTAGAGTCTACAATCTGAGGGAGTCAGAAGGAGTAGCATATTACTTAGCAATTAGATTCAAGGTTCTTTTCCTCAAAAATCTAGGGTTGTTAGACTTTTTGAGAAGAGTGACTTGAAGGGTCAGTGGTACTTTGTAATTCAAGGTTTTTGAATTATTGAAATTCTTCAAAGTGAAGGGACTCGACGTAGCCTAGTTAACGGTGATTTAGTATAAAATTCTGAGTTTTTATTTACTTTATATCCGCTGCTAACTCTGTTTTAATTCATACATAACAAGTTTTGTTTCAAAACTAAAAACTATTAAAGTTAGTCAAACAAATTCAACCCCCCTTCTCGTGTTTGCACCTTCAGATAGCATGATCCAGAATAGAAGACTTGGTCCACATCAGAAGATCAATGTTCCAGGGGGAAGTACCAGAAGAAACATAATTATCATTAGTTCCAGGGGGGAGAATATTTTTCTTTGAACTTTAGGTACTAATGCAGATTGAACTACTTTGTTAGAATATATTTCATCTTATGAATTGAACATCATATTCTAAGGGGGAGCTTTGTTGTAACATGTTATTATGATATTATCTCTTTGCTATTTTAACTTCAAAAAAAAAAAATTGTTCATTTAAATAGATGTTTGACATCATCAAAAAGTGGTGATTGTTGGAACAAGTTAATTTGAGGAAATATTCCCCTAATTGGTTTTGATGATAAGAAAATCTTTTTGGAAAAAATTTAATGCACTAAAGTTTTGATTAAGTGTCTAGGTTCTAGATCAAGTGCTTGTTTAATAAGTTCTTATCATATCCTATGATAATTGGACGAAGACAAATATGCAACACGATTTCGCCTCACTGTGTCTCTCTAAGTTCGCGAGCAATGTTGCGTCCCAGTTGCCTCTGGAAATGAAAGATAAATTACCTGCCTCTGCCTTTGATTATCAAATCAAGCATATGAAAAAGTCAACACCTCTGAAAAGTCAATGCTCCAACGCCTCTAAATTATTATGTATCCTCTTAAAAATTCAACGCCTCTGAAACCGCTTTGAAAAAGTTAATACTCAAAAGAAGACAATGCAATTACACATCCTCCAATAAACATCTCGAATATGCTACTAATCTGAAGATCATAAGACATGCTCCAACCATCATATCCTCCACTTCCCAGATATGTTAAATAAGATATTGTTGGATAGTTTCTATGGAAAATCAATTCCTAAAAGATACAATATGAAACTTCATGAATAATGTTGACTTCCTACAATCAAGACAATGACCAGAAACCCTAATCGTTCTCTATAAAAGACGTGTTTCCCTCAATCAACAAACACACAAGCAATAAGCACACATGCACTCTTGCTCAATACCACTTTGTTTCATGTTAAGGCTTAGAGAATTTCTGAAGTAACAAATTTCTAAACACTCTCTATGAGAGTTAATTCAGAAAAACCCAAAACCCTTTTGTTTGTAACCTAGCCCACTAGTGACTGCCTTCCTCAACAACTTAATTGTACTAAGCTAGAAGGTTAAGAAGATTGAATACAGTTAGTGTAACTAGTAGGTGTTCAAGTTTAAATATGATTATGTGGTGAACTAGTGGATTAAATCCTTTAGGTTGAAGGGACTCGACGTAGCTACTGTGTTGGTGGTGAACTAGGATATATCGTTGTGCCTCTCTGCTCTGTTTTCTCTCACCTGCACTACTTTCTTTACTTTAGTATAGCCATGCAAAAAAGTTTTTTAAATCAGAAAACACAATTCAAAACCCTTTTTCTTATGTTTTTCATTCTACACATCTATCTTTGGGTCTTGCAACTAACTGCTGCATTAGAAGGTCCATTGAGTGAAGATTACTTTATCTCTCGCTATGCTCATTTGGAACCACCAATAGCTGCTCCCCTAGCACCATTGAATATTTCTGTTATCGTCCCATAGGTTAAGTTACCCACATCTCAGTTTGTAAACAAGGAAGACTTTGATCGACTGGAAGCTAATATTGGGGCATTCATGGAACAGATCGCCAAGAATCATGAGTCCATATAGAGTACCATAGGACTAATCATAGCTAGATTGACAAATCCTACCCTTTAGTTTACCCTTGATTTTATTTCCTTTGTGTGTTGTTTTTCACTTTATATTGTACTATTCGCTCTCTAATCCAAATGTTTTAACAATTTTTGAGAAGAAATTCCTATCTTTTAACAAAATGTCCTTACTAGAATATCATAATCACTATTTTCTAGAAAACCTGCTAATATTAAGGGGAAGCTTTACTACTTTACTTTGAACAGCTTTGTATTTATCATTTCATTATAAAGAAAAATTGTATACAAAAATAGATATTTGTTATCATAAAAAAGGGAGAGATCATTAGAACCAATGTGGGTTGAAGATCAATGACGCTAAATTATTTTGATTGTAACAAAAATTATTTTTGTGGGAACCATTTATAACGCTAATAATTTCAATTAAGTGTACACTTCCCTTGTCACGAACCTCAACGAGCTTATGCTGCATCCTCTAATGATTAGAGAAGATAAACATAAAGTACAGGCAATGCTCAGGAAAATCTATTATATTACGAATGACCCTAACAAACGTCCCTTTGCTAAATTTGTAAAAACACTAAACATTCTGCATCTAATAACCTTAATATAAAAATTTCCCGTGTAGACAACATTTTGATAAAGTCAGCAATCTAATCAAGTTTACATTCTGATAAAGTCAACACTCTGATGAAGTCATCATTCTCATAAAGTCAACACTATGATAAAGTCAAAATTCTTCTAAAGTCAACATCTGCTCATCATAGTAAACTTACCTCTAACTAAAGTGTCATCCTCTAATAGTGTCATCTTCTAGTCCTCCTGTTATTTCTATCAAGATACGTTGAATCAATTAAGAAGATGGATATGGAAAACTTTTTAATGGTGACTCAAGATCTTTGAAGATTTTATATGAGCTATAATTTTCTCATGTTGAATTAATGCAATTACCTCAACAGTCAAAAACCCTAATGAACGGAAAACCTCTCTATAAATTTTTTTGTAGTCCTCACTAAGGAGCATGAGCAAGAGAAAAGAAAAATGAAAAGAGAAAAACCTATTGCTTTCATAGATAAAATTATTGTATTAGCTCTAAGTATTGAGAAACCTGAAACACTTTCTTAGAGCAATTTTTGTAAACAATGTTGTGTGAAAGTTTGTCAGAAAATCATCTTAAACACAATTGTAACTTGACCCAGTACTAACTGTTATCCTTAACAATTTGACTGTAATAAGCTAGAAGGTTTAGAAGACGTAACACATTCAGTTTGACTAAAGGTGTTTAGTGGAAGTGTGATACTATTGGAAATTAGTGGATTAAACCATTCAATGTGAAGGGATTAGACGTTGCTACCGTGTTGGTGGTGAACTTGGATAAATTGTATTCTCTCCTTATCTCTTTACTTATCTTTTACATTACCCGTTTTTAAAGATATTTTTGGATACAAAACACAATTCAAACTCCTTTTCGTGTGTTTTTCTCTCTACAAAAGAGATATCATAAAACCAATTTATCCTAGTTCACCAAAGACGAGGTAGCCACGTCAGTCCCTTTACCTTAAAGAATTTAATCCACTAAATCAAACTGATTTTCACAAGCACTAGAATATCAACTAGTTTCCCAACTAACACTTCGCCAAAAATTGCCTTTTACAACGCTTTTTTTAAGCCCTTTATAGCATTTTTAAGCGCTCTAGTATCTAGTGCTTTAAAAGGATACAATAGCGCTATTGAAAATACAACAAGTGTTGTAATATGTCCATCTATAAAGCACGCTTCTTATACTATGTTTACAGCGTTTTTTCAAAAAAGCGCTGTAATAGGTCCATATATAAAGGCTTCTTATACTATTTTTACAACGCTTGTTAAAAAAATGCTGTAAAAAGCTTAGAAAAGCGCTGTAAAACATTTAAAAAAGCTCCGTAAAAGGATTTTTTATGGCAGTTTTTTAAAAAAAACGCTGTCTTTTTTATGGCATTATTATGAACATCAAATATCACATTCAGATTCTTCTTTTCAATATTAAAATTCACATTCACAATATCAAAATTCATATTCACAAATATCAAAATTCATATTCTTCACAATATCAATTTCATATTCCCATTCAACAATATCAATTACAAATGTTTCACATCAACAAATTACAATAAATTACAATATGAATTACATATTCACAAAACAAATTACATCATGACAGTAGCAACATATTCACAGTATTAACTACATATTCACATAACAAATTACATCATGACAGCGACAACAAATTAATTACAAATTATATCACTTTGAGTTCGAGGACAAAATGGCACCATTTTTCTTTTATTTTTGTGAGATCACTTTCAGAGTATGTTGGGTTGAAGTTTTCAAAATACTGAAGCAAAATAAGTTAGAATCAAAAAAATAACATATATATATAGTTTATATATGAAAATCAAAATATCATGAAAATAACGTACCGTTTCTGGAATTATATGTTGATTTAGATCAACAATCTCCTTCATGAACCTCATTATATAGTATCCGCAAACTATGTTAGTTTGACGCGGATACTTTAAAATAAAACATGTACGCCAATAAATATTTATGCATTGATTGTAAATGAAAATTTAAAGGCATATAATTAAGTTCTATAACAAAAATTTCAAACCATTATTGGAAGCCATGTGATGTTGTTTGACTTAATCTTCGACACTGAAGCACCCCTTTGAGTGCGGAAAACTTGCAGAGCACTATCAAATAAATGTGATTATTATTCAATGACCAAACACATTATTTATATATGTAAGAAATAAATGAATATTACTTACGTGTCGAAGATGTTCTTTATATTAGGGTGATTGTTGAAATGACCGTGCTATGGGTCTATATAATATATAATTTCAGAAGTCGCATTTATGGCAAACAACACCTAATGTTGCCTACAACAACAAAAATTTGGTTGGAAAATTTGTTTACATAACTCATAATATCATAAATTATAAAAGATATAGATAAAGTATCTAATTGCGTACCCTGAATTGTATGGTGCTAGAAACAGCTTGTCCTTCTCTTTATTTTCTATAAGTATATCAACTACATAGTTTTTACATTAACTGGATCAAGTTTAAACATAGATAGTTTGTGCAGAGATAAGAATGAAAATCTACTTGACAACTACCGCGTGCACACCAACTTCTCATACAAAAACCTTTAATGAAAATATAAAATTAGATTAATTATCAATAAATTACATGTGGCAGTGATGCAATTAAAAGGTAATTTTTATCTTAAAAAAAGTATTTATATTACCTGATGTATATGCTGATGACAGTAGCACTCAGCTCTTTATGATCGAGAAGTTCATATATTTTCTCTTTGCCAAATATGTCTAAATACTCTTCTCGTGATATACCTTTCCCATGTTTATCATACGTGTATCATTGTTGCCCTCCATATTCATCTTTGTTGTTGTGTCAAGACACGACCCGAATCGAGGAAGGCATGGTTGACTTATTTTAGGAGCAGCAACTGATTTTCCTCGATCCAGTTTATGCATTTTGGAAGGTTTATTTTTACCACGGACCTGCATCTGCGGTTCAGCGGGTTTATTTTTTGGTTGAATTTGAAAAAAATGAGGTTGATCAGTTTGTTAGTTATTATAGTAAGCTAATCATTTCGTATACATGAATTGATGTATATGTCAAACCTTTTCTAGTTAAGTGACAGACTCGCTGCGAGGGATCTTATCATCATTCCCATTAGCAACAATCTAAATAAAAGTGAAATATAAAAGCAGAAAAATCAACAATTAAACATAATCAATCATAATCATACAACTAAACATACATAGCAATTAAAACATACCTCCTTATCAGTGCCAACAAGATGTTTCGGCCATGCCACATAGCTACCTATTGCTTCTCCAAAAGTTTCATATCTTTGTCGTTGTCGGGGATAGGCAACTGTGCAAGTGGTTCTAAAGCTACCACAGGTGACACTTTAACATGACCGGCAGGTATGGGGTTGTTGTGCAATACTTCTCCCAACGTATTGTACAATGTTCCTTTCCCAACCATGCAATGGGTAGGGGAAGACAAGTATAGGCAGCAACGTGAAACACCCTAAATTAAATTAATGGTAAATACATAAGTATGTGAAACAATTAGGTTGAATGAATTTCTTATTTCGTGAAATAATTAATTACCTTCGCGAGACTTTTATGAGCAATGTTGCAACTTCCATCTTCACTGTCTATTTGCATTTCACGTTGAAATTGTTTTCCTTATCCTTTTTAACCAAGTATGCAACGCTTCTAATACTTGATCATTCGAGGAATTTGTGCGCTTCTCATGTGAAAAATAACTTTTGAGAGTCACGCCAAATCCCTTACCCATCACACAACTAGAACATTCCGGAACATTGAATACCTTGTCGAGAATGTCCCTACAACTAACTTCTTTATTTTCATCTTGATTTCAAGACATTGTTCCAAGTTTTCCTAAAATACATGTAGTATTAAAAAGATAAGTTCAATATCATTTTTAAAAGACAATATAAAAAAATATTAAGGTGATAGTATATATACTTACACATTGTTGGACAACTTGTTGAACATTTTTGTTATCCACTATTCCATCTTTATTTACGCGAGCCTCCTTCCACAAGATATGACGACCCAATGGTTGATCGGATTTCTTCTCTTGCAGCTATTCGTTAAGACATAAACAAAATATTAGTTAGAAACTATAGTTTATAATCTACCACAATGTATAAATGTGATGTTTACTTACAATTTTTTGCTCTAAACGCGCATACCCCATACGCGATCTTTTGTATGGATGCACTGGGTTCTTTGCTCGCTCCCGATTTGCTGTACTTATATTCTATATATAAATAAAAAAAATAACGATCTTGTAAAAAAGTAAGATATGAATAGGAATAAAACACACATGCTAATAAAATAAATATTACCACAAATACGGGGTCTGAACGTTTAGCTAGAAAATAGGTCCACTCTTCAGTTGTTATGTAGTGTTTGTAAATGTTTGGAGCTTCAACATTCACATTTCCACACTTGTCTCTCAGGTAACAATTCGACAGATGAGATCTAAATCCTCTATGAATTTTACCAGCAACTCTAATTACGTAATTTTTCCGCAGATCTTCAATGTTAAAAGCACTCTGCAAACCAAATAAATAAAGAGTTTGAATAAAAGTATTTCAACGGAAAAAATTATAATTAATTAACAAAAAAGTGGAGTAAAAAAGTTAATTACTTGTATATGACTCCACAACATGTCTTTAGCATCCTTCAATGCTTTGTCTCTCCAGTCATCGATTGTTATTGGGATATTTTGGCGGATAACAACACTGATGTAGCTTACCATCATTGAACTGTTAGGCTTAATCGGCTGGCTACTTTCATTCCATCCTACCTAATAAACTCATAGAGTATAAGTGCTTGCTTTCAAAAAGAAAAAAAATGAAATCTAAACAAAAGTATAATATATATACCTCAAATTTTATTCCAGTACTTCTTGCTATAATGACTTTTTGCATTGTAGTTGCCCCACGCTGCACTTCGCTTTCATATCCTTTAGCGTTGACAGCTTCGTTGTTTACAACGTCAGTGTTTACAACTTCTTTGTTTTGACGACCTAAATCGTTGTTCGAATCCACTTATCTACACATTTCACACAATATAAGTTCAACATGCAGTTTAGTGACAACAACAAATTTAATAAATACAACATGCACTATAAGTTTAGTGACAACAAGATATTAATAACAATACATGTAGTTTAGGGTTACGACGTTACAGAAATACAAGCAGAAATACAAGTAGAAATAGAAGTTTAGGGTTCCACAGAGCGCTTTAAAAACTAAACAAAAAGCGCCTTAAAAACCATTATGGTTCGTAGGGATAGTATACGTAGTGAAAATGGAGAGTACGTAATGAAAACAGAGAGTACATAATGAATATGGATAGTAGGGTTCGCACTAGGGAGAAGGGTTCGTATAGAGAGTAATGAAGATGGAGAGTACGTAACGAATAAGGGTTTCACACTGCCCATGTTCGTTCGTAGGGATGAGAATTCATAATGAAGAAGAAAATGAAGAGGCGGTTTCTTATTATCAGTTTACATAATATTTTGAAACAAACTTTTACAGCGCTTTTCCAAAGAGCGCTTTAAAAGCCTATATAAAAAGCGCCTTTCATAGTCTTTTATAGCGCTTATAGATACACTATATAAAAGGCGCTATATGAGCATTTTACAGCGCTTTTTCCCATAAGCGTTGTAACTATTTTGTACTTGTAATTTATTTTTTAAAAGAATTTTACAACGCTTTTTCTCATAAGCGCTGTAAATGTTTTGTACTTGTAATTTATCTTTTACAGCCTTTTTTCTCATAAGCGTTGTAAATGTTTTGTACTTGTAATTTATAATTTATTTTTTAAAAGCCTTTTACAGCGCTTATGGGCAAAAGCGCTGTAAATGTTTTGTACTTGTAATTTATTATTTATTTGTTAAAAACCTTTTACAGTGCTTATGGACCAAAGCGCTTAAGTATATTATTTTATAATGTGAGATAATATCCATATTCATGGATACCAATTGTCATCTCTAAAATTTGTTTATCAAATTGTTCATATCAACTTATATGACGACTTCAGATTATAATTAAATTTTTATCAAATTGTCATCTCTATAATAATTAAATAATATAATTAAAAAAATTATATGGTGAGTTCAAGTTCTGGCAGAATATCAGTATATCAATGCATATATATCAATGCTAAATTACGTGATCAGTTCAAGTTCTGGCAGAAAATTAGTAAAAGCATAAAAATCAAATACTCAGTTCTTGCAGGTCAAGTTACATGACTTATATAAAATACAAAAACACCTTAAGATGCCCTTCTTCTTTTCCTGGTGGGATTCACATTTGTTTGTCCATTAACGATACGAAACGATGGATTAATCAAAATTCCCTCATCCTGATCATCTCTAAGATATAAACCATCATCAGCTGAATCAATTTCACATGGTTGTGATGTCGCAAAGAAAATATCATTACCAACATCTTCAACGTCGTTGTTATCATCACTTATTTTATTGGTCGATAGGACAACATACCATTTATCATCAGCAGGATCAGTGACCTAAAACACTTGTTGAGCTTGCGACGCTAAAATAAAAGGCTCATCTTTGAATCCCACCCTACTAAAATCGACAAGCAAGAACCCTGACTCATCAATCCGAACGCCATTATTATTATCGACCCACTTGCAACCAAATATGGGAACACGAAAATTTGTGTAATCCAACTCCCATATGTGCTCGATAACCCCAAAATATGATAGATTTGCATATATTGGGTTTTTATCTTTTGCACTTGAGATATGCATCGCTTCAACTACTAGAGTGACTCTGCTATTTTGCATAGTGGTTTGATCATCTTGTTTTGTGGTATAAAATGTATAGCCGTTAATTACATAACCAATGTAAGAAAAGACATGTAAACTCGGGCCGTTTGCTAGCCACCTCAATCTCTCTGAAATTGAAGTGGAGTCTATATCAAACTTTGAGCTAATGTAATTTTTTAGCAAATTGATAAAACTTCGATTGTGCTCTCGTGTTATCCAATTTTTATTTCTGTTCATGTTCAAACTACATAACTGATCCATGTGTATTGTAACATACGGTTGAAACTTATCATCATTGTGCAGAACATACAATTGTGTCTGCTCCCATTCTGTCCTTGATATAGTCATTACTCTCTTTCCAATTATCCATTCTCCTGTTATTCTTCCCGAATGACCAGACATAGGAAGTCTTATCGATTCAACATTGGATAGATATTTTGTATAAAATTCAGCAGCTTCTTCGACAATGTACCGTTCAGCAATACAACCATCTGGTCGACTTCTACTTTTTACGTACCCTTTTTAATATTTTCATATATCGTTCTATCGGATACATCCATCTCATGTAAGTTGGCCCACAAAGTTGTGTCCCCTTAACAAGATGAACAGTAAGGCGAACCATTATATCAAAAAACGAGGTTGGGAAATACATTTCAAGCTCACACAAAGTAACAACAATTTCCCTCTGCAATGTCGGTAATTTCTGAGGATCGATCACTTTACTACAAATTTCCCTGAAGAAGAAACATGATTTAGTTATGGCTCGTCGAACTTTTTCAAGTAAAATGGAACGTATACCTATTGGTAGCAAATGCTCCATTAGAACATGACAATCATGAGTCTTCAAATCTTTTAACTTGAGGTCTTTCATACAAACTAAATTTTTAATGTTTGAATTGTATCCTTCTGGAACTTTAACTTCATGTAAAAATTTATATAAAACAATTTTTTTCCTTTCTAGATAAAGTATGAGCGGCTGGAGGTAGATATGTGCGATTTCCTTTATTTACGGGACCCAATTCATTTCTTATTCCCATATGGAAAAATCCATTCTTGCATTGATGCCATCCTTAGACATTCCTAGAACACTAAGTAACGTACCAATAACATTATCAAATACATTTTTTTCAATATGCATCACATCGAGAAAAATGTCTTATATACAATTACTTCCAACATGGCAATTCAAAGAAAATTGACTTTTTCTTTCACCCAGTTTTGACAAGCTCTCCCGCAAATGGTTTGCCAAATTTATTGGTCAAACCTTGTACTTTTTCCAGTATTTGATATCTAGTCGGTGCTTTTGGAGCAGTACCTTCCTCTGATTTTCCATTAAATGCATTTATCCACCCACGATAATGATGACTAAAAGGTAAAAATTTACGATGTCCAAGAAAGACTTTCTTCTTACAATGTTTCAACCGCATCCAATCTGTACTCTCTTCACATATAGGACATGCACACTGACCATTAATGCTATATCCTGATAAATTACCATATGCTGGAAAATCATTAATTGTGCTGAACAACATAGCCCTCAAATTGAAACATTCTTTCTTATACCCATCATAATCTTCCACACCTGTCTCCCACATATTTTTTAAATCTTCAATTAAAGGAGCCAAGTATACGTCGATATCATTCCCCGATTGTTTGGGTCCAAAAATTAACAGAGACAATATCATAAACTTACGCTTCATACATAACCATGGAGGTAGGTTATAAATCAACAAAATCACATGCCACGTGTTGTGTGATATGCTTTGAAGACCATGTGGATTCATTCCATCTGTAGCAAGTGCAAGTTGTAGATTTCTTGACTCTTTACCAAAATTAGGATACTCGTGATCAATTTTAGCCCATTGCGGAGAATTTGCAGAGTGTCGTAACTTTCCATCTCTAACTCTTTCATCTGCATGTCATGTCAGGTGTTTTGAATCTTCTTCACTGCGATAGATTCACCTAAATCTTGGTATTATAGGAAAGTACCACACGACTTTTGCTGGAGTAGATTCTTTCTAATTAAATCAAGAGACATGGCATTTCGGACATGCCTTTAGTAATTCATATTTGTTTCAAAATAAAATGCAATCGTTAGGACACGCATGAATCCTTTCGTAAATCATGCCAATAGAGCACAAAATTCGTTTAGCCTCTAGGTTCAACAGGGAAGTTCATTATCATATGGCAACATATCTTTTAGGAGTGTTAATAATTTTGTGAAGCTTTTATCATACCATCCATTTCTCGCTTTTAAGTTGTACAACTTTAATATCGCCAAAAGTCTTGTGAATTTAGTACAACCATTATATAATGGTTTCTCTGCATCACTCAACAAACTCTCAAACATTTTAGGACAATCCCGAATATCTTCTTCAACTACTTTTGCAATCTCCTCAACTCGGTCCCGCTCATATGTATTTGTGTCGAAATCATTTGAATCATATGTCGCAACATTCTCAAAATAAGTGTTCCCTTTTTTTTTTCTCACCATGTCTTATCCAACATGTATAGCTTTTATCAATTCTATGCCATACTAAATGTCCTTCCAATTCATCTGCTCTAACACGTTTTCCAAAACAACATTTTAAACAAGAACAGGTGATTCGATTTGGGTCTTTTGCATTCTTCGCTACAAATTAAACAAACTCCTTCACTCCATTTTCATACTCTTTTGACAATCGATTGGCAGACATCAATTTTCGGTCCTTTTTATATGACCTATATGAATGCAGTGTTACACAAATTTATCAATCTATAACATTATACCAATCTATAATATATGCATACAAGTCTAATTTCAAAACATAACAGAACAGATCAAACAGATTTTATATGATTTATCATGTAAGAATTTATGAATGTAGTGTTACACAAGTTTATCAATCTATATCATAAATGTAACAATTTATGAATGCAGTATATATGAATGCAGTGTTACATAAATTTATCAATCTATAACAGCATACAAATATATAGTATATATAGTCTAATATTGGAAAATGAAAACCAATGTCCAAGGTCTGATTTCAAAACAGAATAGATCGAACAAATTTCAAAACAGAACAGATTTATCATCTAACATTTTTATATGAATTATCAAGTAATAATTTATCAGTTTTAGAGACAATAACAAATTAATAAATACAGTACCTGAGACAACAATTATTCAGTAAAAATGGGCACCAAGTATAGGAGAGGAAGGTTCGTAATAGGGTTCGAAGGGAGAGAACGTATTAAATATGTTTTTATTTATTTATTTATCAAGTATATATAACTTGAACTGCTTGTAATTTTACAGCGCTTTTGTCCATAAGCGCAAAAGGCTTTTAAAAATTAAATTTCAAAATATTTACAGCGTTTGCAGCGCTGTAAATATAGTGTGGGAGCGCTATATTTTACAGCGCTTTTATGAAAAGCACTCTAAAAAGCGTTGAAAACATTATGTGAGAGCGCTATATTTTACAACGCTTTTATGCGAAGCGCTCTAAATGCTCTGTAAACATTATGTGAAATCGCTATGACCCTACAACAGGGCTTTTTTGTAAATTCTAAACCCTTCATGACCCTACAACAACGCTTTTTCTAAAGCGCTTGTCATTAAAGCGCTGTTGTATCCTCCGTTATTTTTAAAATATTATAGAACATCGCTTTTAGTTATTAAGCGCTTTAAAATGCGGGCTGTAAATGGCCATTTTTGGCATAGTGTATGTTCTAATCTACTCAAACTTCTAGCTTTGTACAGTCAAGTTTGTTTTTATGTTGCAGCCACTACTTGGCCAGATTACAAATGTAAACGTTGAAGTGTTTCTGGATAATTCTTAGAAGAAAAATCAACGCAAACACTCAGAAAAAACTCTATTATTAAATCAAGAACTTTTTCTCGTTTCTGTATACAAGATATTTATTGCAGTGAAGTTTCACTCAATTGATGTATATCTGAATTGCTGCTCGTACTTCTCTATATAGAGAAATTTGATTCCATAAGGGATTCTGACCATTGAAGGAATTGTTGCACAATTCTCGTATGAAATGTAAGGATTGTACAATTAGTAATATGTCTTGAATCTTCACATTTATTATTTATCCTTTCCAAGCATTATGATGATTAAGTTATGAGTATTAAAGAACGTAGGCATCAGAGGATTACATTATTTTTTATGCTTAAATTAGAGGATAGCTTTCGCTAGAGGATACTAAATTATTTGACTTGGGTCAACTGATAGATAGTGAATGTTGAAGTATCGACATGTTCTTTTGTCTGGGGTCAGAGGATTGACATTTTAAACAGTGTAGAGGATCAAATATGTATTTAGTGTCGTTTAACAGATACAGGCGTATCAGGGTAAGCATTAAGGCACATTGATCAATGTCATACAGAGGTGCATTGATCAAAGTCTTGACTTGCTTACATAGCGGAGGAGTGAAAAAGTGTCTTATACTTAGATGATTACTGTCAGAGCTTATGTTAGAATATATACACATGTCAGAAAAATACATTAAAATATAAATTGTTCTCACACATATTTTGTTATCATCAAAATAAAAATTAAGGGTTATTGTTTTTCAAACCAGCTTGGTTGAAACACAAGAGTCCCAAAAATATTGGTAAAAACCGGGAGCTTTCATTAGGATCATCTGGTGGATGGCAATTGTAACTTCTTCCATTTAAAGTGGTGTCATCATCATCACATTGTCGTTGCATATATACATGGGCTCAAAGCATCCAATATTGGGGTATAAGAGCCATAATCACACATATACAGCTCAATGAAGTATCTTACAGCTTAATGTTTGAGGTCTTCATGTTCTCAAATCATCATGCCATTCAAAGCAATTATAGAGATGATAGTATTTCTTATTTTTTTCTAAAAGTGGCAACAGCGTAAAAGAATTTGGTGTTAATATCTCAGCCAGAACACAATTGCACCTTGGCCGAGTACTTGTCCTCTTTATTATTCACATCATTTTCTACCAGCCATGAATTCTCAAAACGAATGTTCCTTATGTATCTTTGAGTTTTAGGAGGTTGCGGATGCAGAACGATGGACACTGATGATGATGTGGGGGAAATGCTTGACCGTCCCAAGGTGACAGATAATTAGTATGTTTTTAGTAGTGAATTTTAATATTATTTTGTCGTTAATTATTGTAACTTATAATACTTTGTTTTTTCTTTTGTCATTATAACACTTTCTAATTATATTAACATTAACCTCCGATAATATATGTTCCTAAAAGTTTATTATTCTTTTTAAGGGGTGGTAAAATAGATGGATCCAAACAATCCATTAACAATCCAAAACTTTAAAGTTAAATTTATCATATTATCTTTCAAAATAAAGTATATTTCAAAATTTCAAAACTAAATTATTGTATTTTGCTTTTATAGTAAATATAAATTAAATTAATAAACTATCCACAATTGAAATCTCATGTTGTTTTAATTCTAACATTTTCAGTAAAGAAAAGACATTGTATGATTATGAATTGGAGTGTTAGTAGCTAATAGAGTGAGTAATTTTAGAGAAGTGAGTATGTAGAAATGAGAAATAAGGAACCAAAGAAGGGTAAATTAGATAATTTATACACTTTAGTATCGAATGAACCCACCTATACCTTGAGTCCGTATTTCCTTTCCCTCTCCACTCTCATGCTAAAAACACACACGCCCGTCTCTTAAAATCTCCACCTTCTCTCTCAAACATCCACACTATATTTCTTCATCTTTCAAATAAAGAGAGAAAACCTTTAACCTCCGCATAGCATGTCTCCCCATCATTCCATCACCTCTCATCTCCTACCAAAATATATAGTCATCCTAAATCCTTTCATTCCTTCCCTTACTTACCCTACAAAGGAAACCAAAATCAGAATTTAAATTAGAAAGAAAGAAGAAAAAGGTAAAAAGTAAAGAGCAAAGAAGATGGTAGGGCATGTAGGAGATGAATAGCAAAACTCTATTTCACGGTGGAGTTCAACAAGCTTAGGATTTTTAAGGTAATATAGAATCTCAAACTAAAACCCTTTCTAGGTTGTGCTTAGAATATCTAATCTTATTGAAAATAAACTTAAAGATTTTTTCTTTGTTTTTTCCTCTTTGCATGTGAACATTTGTAGAGCTATCAATTTGTCAAGTTCCCTCTATATTGGCCCTAGTCCACATATTGGAGGTGGCCAAAAAATCTTATAATAAGAAGGCCCCTTAAAATAAAGCCCCAAATGTAAAAAAATCCCCAAAATTATGTGGGCTTAGAGGGTCCATAGGCGCATTTAAAAAATCAACTATTTTTTTAAATTAAAAAATACTTCAATCTTTTTTTTGATTTTTTTTCCGATTTTTTTTTAATTTTTTTTTTAATTTTATTTTAATTTTTTTCTTCCGATTTTTATGATATTCTCATCGAAAGTTTAATAAAGCATAACATATATGATATGACAACAACTACTCCAATTGTTTTCACTACACAAAATAGTATATTTTAGTGTTTACAAGGGGAATGATACAAACAAATAAATTCATCATCAAAGTAATGAGCCATTTGTTGCTGTAATTGAATTTGTTGTAATTGCTTCAACTATGACACTTTACCTCACTTCAAAGTTCAAACCCATCCAATTCTTCCATTTCATCTCCCTTTCTTAGATTCAATTCAAACTACAACAATAACAACCAACCGAAATACCCTTCTTCCACAAGTCTTAACTTTAGCAGCTCAAAGTGACAAAAATTTCTGGCACTCTAGAGTTTTTTTTACCCTTTCGCATTTTGTTTGTACAATAATGAACCAGAGATTCCCCCTGCCTGTAACATCTCCAATATCAAAATTAGCAGCTCAAAGCTTCATACTTCACCGGAATCGGTCTATTAAATCCCACCTGAGTTAACAAATTCCCAACCACTGCAAGGTCACAACAAAATACACCCTGAAACACCGCAAGATTCACATTACAAGATGATATCTGAGATTGAGACTGACATGTCTCTTCAACCTTATTATTATTATTATTATTCATCAACTCATTTTCATTTGTTTTCTTCATTACTTGAATTGCAGCTACTTGTGCTGTTGCTGCTGCAGCAGCAGCATTTGCATTCTTCTTCCTCTGTTTCTCAGCAGATTCTTCATCTAAAATATTACTCATCAACATGATGAGAAAGATAGTACCATCATCAACAATTTCAAATATAACACGTAATCATGCAAACGTCTATTACAAAGAGCAAGAGCCAATAGGTTTTGTCTCACAACTAACAAGTAAAACCAATTGGAACAAGGCAGTGTCTTTTCATCCATAAGCCTCATGGGTCAAGGATAATAGTATTAGATTCATCCTCACAAATCACTACAAAAAAAATAAATAAATTGCGACGGTTTTTGATGGCCTTTGCGGCGTTTACAACCGCCTCCAATGTGAATTTGCGACGGTTCAACCGCCTCAATATTCTTTTTTTTGCGACGGTTCAAACCGTCGCAAAACACGTTAAAACATTTTTTTTTTAATTTTGTGACAGTTATCAACCGTCGCTAGATTCATTTTGAACAATTTGATCCAAAACATTGCGACAGTTATCAACCGTCGCAATACTAATAATTTAAATTAAAAAATTATTATACAATATTTTCTGATTTTTTATTAAATAAAATAAAAAATATTTATAAATTAATATCATCCACATAATTTAAATAGACAATTAAATAACTATTGTAGCTAAATTCAACTTATATAATTTTTTCAAAATAAATAACACCAATTCATACACTAAACTTAACTAAAATAATAAAATCCAATCGTACTTGGATCTTCCATATATTCATTAAAATAATAAAATCCAACTGGCATATGATCCAGCCCTTTGATCTTGAAAGCAGTGGTGTAGTAGTCATTTACTTTTACTTTGCTGAATAGCTCCTTTTCAATATCACTAGAATCCATCACTTCTGCTTCACATTCTGCCACAAGACTTAACCTCATAAGGTATCTATATATATGGCTGAAGCAATCAACAAACATAATATGTAAATATGGAGCAGTTAGAAGTTTGCATACCTATGCAAGTTGAAGGCGATGATCTATAAGTTCTTCCATATTTTAATGGAAAGTTACCAAAGACTATGATCTTATCAAATTTCATAGTTTCAAATTCATTTGAGCTCTTGACATTAACACCGACAATATCAGAATTCCGCCTTATTGCCAAGACTTCGGTGTTACAGTGAAGTTTTATAGGAAGTAATTCAACAATCTTCTGCCAAAGACTCGTATATCCACCTTTAAATCGTCAAATTTTTCCAGCCACGGACGTTCTGGTAAATTCATGAACATAGGCATAAGGCATGTCTTGTATGAATCCATATCCTGAAGCAATGTAACCATAAGCAACAGATTTAGGAACTGATTTGAGTCCACGATGCTCAAGATATTCCGAAGTTAAGTCTGCAGCAATTTCGCTGACAGCATGGACCCCAAATCGACCAGAATTCTTCACCTTTTCCTGTCAATACCACCAAGAAGAATTAACATCATTCCACTTTGTATTTTTAAGCTCTTAAGAACTAAATGATTTTATTTATGTGTCTGTGTACAAGAAATTAATAGAAGACTAACTTGGATTTTCAATGTTAGTGACATAACAGATACATAATCATCAGCAACTTTAATATCTTGGTATTTTCGTGAGGAACTATCAATAACAAAAAGCTTGTGGGAGTCCAATTCTTCTAGTGTTAACCCTGTCTCTTTTGCCAAATAAAGATGGCAGGAGCACTGCTTGTAAAATGACATCTAGATTCTTGAGGATTTCAATCTGAAAAAAAGTTAAAAGGATTCACTTCAGTCCAATTATCCTTCAAAAATATGCAATGAAACATTTTTTCAACATGAAGAACAAAAATAAACTATACACCAAATGAAAACATGTACCCTTTGATGACATAGTCATTTTCATAATGACTAAAACCCAGTTTAGATTAGCCTCTGCCTAATGGGAGCTTCTCAATTGAGATAAGTATTTAACTCTTAAGAAACAGTAAATGCCCTTTTAAGTTTAGGTTATGAAGAAGTCGGATAATAGAGCTTCTGAAAACGTTGAGATACAAACAATAATTTCAACTTATGCAAAAAGCAATTAGTTAGAAGACTCCCAATCATATGATAGGATCATTTCAACTTCACTTCCAAACAAGCTTTTATTGAAAAATTTATCCAAAGTGACTCTAAAAATCAAACTTGACAATAGACACAGCACCACTGACAAAATTATAGAAAGATAAGAGACATTACCGATAACAATAATGCAATTTCAAGCGCTCTTGGATCTTTAAATGTCACAAATGCAGTCTTTGGTTTCCCATATTCACTGCAACAAGCATACACAAAACATGCAACCATTATATGGATTTAACTTCTCTCAACAAACAAGTAAAAAATAAATTTAAAAAACTGCAAGTTTCAAGAGCTAAATTCAACACACAGATTCTTTCAATTCAAAACTATAGAACATAAATATAATGCTAATGCTAATCAATAGATTCTCACAGAAGACATATATGACCAACAAACAAGTTATCAAGCAGCTTCCAAGTCTCTGAAAATAATGTAAGTAAGTCGTCATCCCCCCAATTTAGATGTATCCATTTTGATACACTCAGACTGCAAATAGTAGTTAATATATATAGATGGGTAAGTCACGTGACACTTATGAAATGGTTTCTGCCTGCAGCTTAGTAATAAAAAATGAAGTAAATACATGCATGGTGAATAGAAAAGCAAGTGTACTCATGCTTAAAAATGAAAAACTACAATATAAAGATAATCCATTTGGATATCAACTATCCAGCAGAAGTCATCCCAAACAAAGGGCCCCAAAAAATAATGGAAGGGTTTGCTACAAGCTCCACAGCAATTGTTAATGTCTTTCTTTGCTCTGTTGATAAGCCAGAACTACTCGGCATACCAACCAAAGCGTGTCTCAAAGAATCAAGCTCAACTAGTTTCATTACTTGTTACAACAAATTCCTGTAAAATATTTCAGCGAATTAAAGTTTGTAAATTTCAATAGTCAATACAATCAAATATACAATACATTGCAAAATTCAATAGTCAATACAATCAACCTTATTTCACTGATTTCATGATTTAGCAATGCCCTGGAGAACCGCAAAAGAGGATGGTGTGGAAATGCATAATTAAGTTTATTTAAGCTTGTATATGAATAAAAGCAAGGCTGGGATGATATGCATAACTAAATTTATTTAAGCATGTAAATAAATAAAAGCAGGGTTGGGAGGGTGATGCTTCAGGGACATAATGTTTGTTATTTTAAAGGTTCAAGAGCATAATGTTAAATTAATATAAACTCAACAAACTTTAATGTATTCATTAACTTAAATGAAGAGGGACATGATGCTAAGAGATAGTTAAATTGCCATAAGATATTTAAGGAAGTAAAATGATGAGAAGGTGCAAAATAAACAATAAACAATCGGAAACAACGAAGACAACAGTTTGACAAAAAAAGATAGAAGATGTAGTACCAATTACTTAAAGGCCAGATTCATTACCAGGAGTTAAATTGTATTCGAAAAACCATGTATTTTCTTAACTAACTTCTAGTTATCACTAATGAAAGGAAAGCATGCACGCACAACTTGTGAAGCTAAGCCATTTCCCTCTAGGACAAATAAAATACTATAGCAAATTATAAAATCAGTTGTACTCTATGAATTTGGAAAAATCAAAAAGTGTTATTCAAGGTATAAACCACCCTTATTGACAAACCATAATAGGGAATTAAGGAGAGGTTAGTAGTGAACTACCTTGTTTTCATCGGATATAGCAAACTTTGAAGAATTAAGATCATTTTGAGCCAACTCCTTTGACCCATCATGCAATATCTGTTTAAACACATCAAGTAAAAACTAAGGACTACAGTTTTCTCGACTAGCTCCATTAAACTTAAATCACGTAAAAAAAACAATCTTCAGAATATGAACAATGAACTCTATCTAATTTTAAGAGGAAAAAATAAATATCAACACACCCTTTCAGGTATTGCGTACTTTTATAGTCTGATACATATTAGCATAAATGACTGGTGTGTAGCTTCTTAGCTCAGCCTCATCAAAGCCAGCTTGAAACAAAAGTTTTATCTGCATAAACAAACAAATGAATATTAATAATCTTGCAATCATATGCTATCATAGAAAGTTGAGATAATGCAACTTCTTGCCTGCTTAAAGATTGTAGACTTCCCCGACTCTCCTGCACCTAAACAATAGAGACATTGACACTTCGATAAAAGTAATTATATAGGAAGAAACGGACTATAAAGAGACTATAAAATTTCAAGAACTTCAGTAAGTTGCTCTAAATTGATGAGCATTAATTTTTTTAAAAACTATATGTGAAGTATATATGCAACTAAGATGAAAAGGGAAAACAGACCTAGTAGTAGAAGTTTCTGAATGTGTTTTTCAGCCTTTCTTTCTGACTCTATTCTTCTTTCAATTTCTGCTGCCTGCAAATCCACGCCCCATTTATCAAGTTAAGGCCTAATTTCAATATATGAATATTTGTAATTGAATAAGTATGCAATTTATCAAGTCAAACAAACCTGTGCATTTTCTTCAGTATCAGAATCACGATGACGGCGATTTCTGCTGCATACTAAGCCTATATTTTCTGTTATAAAAGACAAGTCAAGCTCCACGAGAAATCAGAATCAATGTTTCAACGCCATTCTCTAACGAGAGAACTAGGGCATTGTCAAGAGCAAATAAAGACAAGCATGTTACATTGTTTCCCTTCAAAACAAAACCAATTTCAAGACTCTCTAAACAAAAGGACCCCTTAAAAGCATACCAATTTCAATTCCAACAACACACAATATTTAATGGAAAAACTGATATATTCAATACAAAAATAAAATGAAAAGGAGTTGGGAGTAGAAAGAGGAAAGGGTATGAAATAACCTTGTGCGAAGAAGATGACTTGTGCTTGGCGAACGCGTGACCAGGATCACTGTTTGCAATGAAAATTGTGGGTAGATGACAATTCTATTCTTGAATTGTTCGCAGAGATTGAGAGCTTGAGATTTGAGGGATTTGAGAGATTGAGATATGGGGGATGTGAGAGATTGAGATTTGGGGGATTTGAGAGATTCTGAGGGAGGAAGCAATTTGGGGGAATTGATAGATTTTGAAGGGATTCAGAAAATGAATTTAGAGAGCGCGCTAATCAAAAAATTGGGAATACGGGTGAAAAGTTTCCCCTACGAAGAAATGTGCGGGCGGTTAGGCAAAACCGTCGCAGCACCCGTTGCGAAAATACAAAGAAGGCGGTTGTTGATCAACCGTCGCAGAATTTATGTCGTAAAATCTGAAATTTCTTGTAGTGAATAGAAGCATTGTATCCATCCTCATCTTCAAAACAAAACCAATAGAAACAATTAGATAATTAATCATGAGATAATTTTGCAAGATTAAAAAATTAGAATACTAAATATTACCATTCAGATTTTCAAAAAATCCTTATAACCAATTTCGAGTGCAAATCAACATTTGGATGTGATCAGAAAGAGTGGAACTTCTGTATTTGGTGAGAACACGTCCACCAATACTAAAAGAAGACTCTGATGCCACTGTGGTAATAGGAATACTTAGCACATCTCGTGCCATTAAGGAGAGTACAAGATACTTTTTCTCATTAACCTTCCAGTAAAGAAGTGCCTCAAAATCTTCATAGTGTTCTTCATCAACTTCAATTGACTTTTCTTCAAGATATACATCTAATTCACTATTCCCATTGTTAGATGTAGGTTGATTCTGAAAAGTTTTAAAACCCTATAATATATAGGAAATCAATATCATTATCAGTAATCTAAAAACAAGAAGATTGAAATGAAATAAAGTTAATTACTATTTTAGGATAAAAAATCTCAAACTTATGATTTTACATTTCTTAGTCTTACTTCCCTCTCTGGATGACTTCGACAAAAAGTTGGAATCTTGGGATGATTGAGAGAGGACAACACTTTGGTTATTGAAAATGCTCACATATTCTTGATAAAGCACTTTAAATTTGTCCTCCACATTCTTAAGCTTAATGTTGCAAGTTGAAGCATCAAGAGTAGTGTAACAATACTTCAAAAATGGAACCTTCAAGCGTGGGTCAAGAATAACTGCAAAGGCTGGTACTACACTATAATCTTTCCAATATTTGTCAAATTTTGTTTTCATATCTGCAGCCATCTTCTTTATAACATCATCAGCTCTATCTTGGTTTTCTTCTAAGATGCACTGTATTTCCACACTTGCATAAAATACAATATGATGATCCTGAGATCAATTTTGTGATTTCATAAAATGGTTCTAAGAAATCACATGTTTTCCCCCATTTCCCATTCTTCATCAGATAGACAGTGTTTATAATTCCTATCTGCCACCTGGAAATACTCAAATGCTTTTCTATATTTTAAGGCACTTTCAAGCATTAAATATGTGCTATTCCACCTCGTAGACACATCTAATCTTAAACCACTGCTAATGCTTATTTCGCATCATTAACACAATCTTTAAACTTGATCATCCTTCCATCAGAACCTTTAATATACTTGACACTTTCTCTAATTTTCTTGAATGATTCATTGGCCACTTTTAAACCCTCTTGAACAATTAAGTTGAGTATATGGGCTGAACATCGAATATGGAAATACTCGCCATCACACAGCAAATTGCTTTGTACACATAGATGTTTTTTCAAATGGTCTTGCATGTTATCATTAGAAGAGGCATTATCCAAAGTAATAGAAAATATTTTCTTATCTATTCCCCATTTCTTTAAGCAATCAAAAAGTGTGGCTTCCAATACAATACCATTGTGTGGAGGTTTCATTCGACAAAAGTTGAGAACACGACTGGTTAACTTCCAATGTTCATCAACATAATGAGCGGTTAAACAAATATAACCCTCACTAGTAGATGTTGTCCAAACATCTGAAGTAAGACAAATTCTATTTGGAATCCTACCCATGAGATCCTTAAGCTTAGTTTTCTCTTTGTTATATATTTTCTCATCATCCGACACAATGGTATTTCTAGAGACCATTTCAGCATAAGGATTTAAATAATGCACCCATACTCGAATTTTCTCATACTCAACAAAGCTAAAAGGAAGATCATGTGCAATAATAGCTTCCGCAAGCAAATCACAATGGGTTTTTTTGGTTGATTCTAATCATGTTAGGAAGTTCATCTTGATTAAAAAGGTTCAACATGATACTCTTACAAAGAGAAACATGATGAATTAGATGTGAAGTTCCATAGTTTTGTCCAGAATTAGGGTGTTTTCCAATACTAAATTCATTACTACAAAAATTGCATGTAGCCTTTTCAATCCCATCTTCACCTATACCAATTTTTGTAAAAAATTTCCAAACAGTGGACATTCTTTTCCTACGTGTATCATCAATATTTCCAAATACTACAAAAGGAGCTTCATCAACCACTACATGTTCTGCATTCACATTTATATCCATAGACTCCATACTATAATCTAAAAGGAAGTAAGGAAGTTCCTATGAATTTAAACAAATAACATACAATTAAACAGTCTCGTAGATGATCAGTTTGAATAAATGCATCTAAACACAAATCAGCATGCAATTAATAAATTTTTTATGATATGCATAAATAATCTCAGCTCTTAAACTAAAACAATCTTATGTGTTAGAAAACTTAGGTTCCGGAGATTGTTGAGATCTGAATTTATTATGTGACATGCAAAGATGCAAACAGCATGGCAAGTTACAAAATCTGGCAAAATGTAGAAGGATTAATGGATAAATATGATTAACCTGCGCATTCAAATTGCATTGTTTTCAAATTACTTTATCTATCTGATTAGCTACAAAACATAGTTTATCCTTGGAATTGTGAAATGATCAGAATATAAATTTTTAACAAATTAATTCAACACGGATCATCCCCTTTAAAGATATCTTACAAGTTACAACAATAGGTTAATAAACCACAATAGTTTTGGGGAGGGTCCATGCACAAAAATAATTTTTGCCTTAAGAATTTAGGTATTGTCATAACAATGTTAGGTCTCAACATGGATATTAAACCGATTGTGAAAAGGGAGACTGTGCACAAGGCTTCCACCATTGTGGGGTGTGGGGAGGGTCAAAGGTATGTAGTCTCCACCATAGGCAAAGGTTTTGCACAGCCAGAACCTATGCCCACATAGTCACAGTGCAATAATCTTGTCCTTGCATTAAGGCTAACAGCTCACCCTCTAAACCAATAGTATGAAACTTAAACATAAAACATCATAAATTCTAAGAGTCCACTCCTATTTACCTGTAACAATGCAAAGATTTGGTGGCCGAGTACATGCACCAATGAACTGAACAGCGTTCTTGTGTCGAATCTTCCTGCAGCCAAAGATAAACAATAATTGGTAAAGAAAGAATTGTTATGCACAAGGATACCATATCACTAAAATTAACTAGGATAAAAAGGACAAATACACAAACTAGTGAAATAGTCATAACAGAAATACATTAATATATGAAAAATTTTGAATATTTGAAATTAATGAATCTACAACACTTGGATTAACCATATAATCAAGAAACATATTAGCATCTAAACAACATTTTCAAGTTTGATTAAATTCAACTATGTAACTTAATTCCTACTCTAAGTAAAAAAAAAATGAACACGTTACCAAATCACACCGAAAAGCATGATTTTCAAACCCCATCTAACAAAATCTTCCAAAATTATTCATCACTGTTCCTTCTAACAAAAGCAAAATATCCCAAAACAGCACAAATTGCAATCACAACATCCCCTTCCTTAAGCAAAATCTTAATAACAAAACAAAAAATTTCACTACTAAAATTTCACCAAAGCAACAACCATTGAAAGCATATCAAAAACTGTACCAAGAAGCACAGATGGATAAAGTGTAGAACTAAAAATAAATTGAATCTCAACAACAAAAGAGTAGAACTCAAAAATAGAATGAAGAATGATACCTCAACAAAATAAACAGAGAGGGTGGTGAGCAGTGACGGTGGCGAACACAAGAAGCGTGAACTGTGACGGTGGTCGGACGAACAGAGGAGAAAGTGGACTGAGCGCCGCTAGAGTTCTGCTAGGGATCCATAGACATTGGACACCACTGTTTGATGGAGAAGGGTTTGAGTATTGGAAGGACAGAATGAGAAGTTTCTTCATATCTCAAGATCCTGAATTATGGAAGCTGGTAGTCAAAGGATACATTGCACCTACTGTTCCAGAAGATCCAACTAAAGAACTGGACATGGAAGATATGAAATCAGACCAGAGCAGATTATACAAAATGCATCACAAGTCCAGAAACATCGTGATTAGTGCCATCACATTCAAGGAATTTGACAGATGCACAGATAAAGAAACAGCAAAAAGCATTTTTGACTGTTTGGTTCTGACCTATGAAGGAAGCCAGTAGGTCCAAGAAGCAAAAGCTAACATACTGGTCAAATAGTATGAGATGTTCAAGATAGAAGATGATGAAGACATTGATGGAATGTTCTGTAGATTCCAGACTCTGATATCTGGACTGAAGGTCTTGAAGAAAAGCTACACAACAGTAGATCGTGTCAAGAAGATTCTAAGAAGTTTACCAACCAAGTGGAGACCAATGGTTACTGCAGTTCAGCAAGCCAAAGATCTGAATAACTTAAGACTTGAAGATCTGATCAGCTCACTCAAGTCTCATGAAATAGAACTGGAAGCAGATGAACCAAAGAAGAAGAAGAATCTGGCCCTGAAGTCAAAACAGAAGAAAGCTGCAAAGGCAGCACCAGAATTAGAGGATAGCGACAGTGACTGTAATGATATGGCTTACTTAACCAAATAGATGGTTAAGATCTGGGAAAATAGAAAGAGAAGAGGCTCTAGGAAGATTCATAACAGCAAAGGAAAGGAAGAATCTAACAAGAAGAGTATCGTTTGTTATGGATGCAATGAACCTTGACATATCAAGTCAGAATGTCCAAATCTGGAAAAAGACAAACAGCACAAGAAGAGTTCCAGATTCAGAAAGAAAGGTTTGATGGCAGCCTGGGATTCATCAGAATCAGAGGAAGAATTGTCTGATGAAGAAGAGGCAGAAACAGCAAAGATGGCACACATCAGGTCTGCCTTTGGAATTCATAAAGGCATGATTTCAGGAAGGAAAGCAGGCAGAAGGAAGAATGATCGAAGTAGTCATTCAAGCAAGTCTGGAAGCACATCAAAGGGAGCAATGCTGGCTCTGATGGCTCATACCAACTCAAGTTCTGGATATGGCTCAGGCTCTGGAACAGATTCAGAATATGAAGACAATGGGGTATTTTCTGAATTAATTGAGGTTGTAAAAGATTTTTTAAATGCAAACAATAAGATGTCTTTAAAACTGGAAACTCTTAGGGAAGATAAGAAAAATCTGACCAAACAAATCGAAGTTTTAAAGAATCAAAATTCTGAGTATGCAATTGAAGACAAGGATTTTAAAACTGAAGTTGCAAGACTCAAATTTGAAAACCAAACTCTCAAAAGTAATATTTGTTCCACTTCCAAAACTATTTGTGAATCTGATATGCATGAGCAATTTTTTCAAAACTTTATTTCTAATGGAATGGAAAGAAGTAAATATGCATCTATGATTTATGAAAACAATAACATTGGAAAGAGAGGTCTTGGTTTTACAGAAACTATTGCTAATACTAAAACTGTTCATTCTGATATTTGTGCTAAGAAAGGTCACTCTGAACTATCTTGTCCAATGGTAAAATCTTAACAAGATCAGAGAGCTCTTAAGACTAACAAACCTGGACCCAATCAGTTTTGGGTACCAAAAGATCAAATTGTCTATGTTGCTGATATTCTGAGCAACCAGAAGGAGACACCAACAATGGTGCCTGGACAATGGATGTTGGCAATGCACAAGCAGAAGAAGGTTTATGTTCCAACATCTACCAAACATAAGCCAAGTGACTCTGGTAGAAGAAGAACTGGTCAACACAATACCTATCAAAAACAGAATTGGAACCAGTGTCAGAGGTACAGGAACTGGAACAAGAACCAGAACTGGAACCAGTATCAGAGGTACAGGAACTGGAACCAGAACTAACGCTGGAACCAGAATAAGAACAGGAACTGGAACCTGAACCATAACTGGAACCAGTATCAGAGGCACAGGAACTGGAACCAAAATCAACACTGGAACATGAATCAGAATCAGTATTGGAACCAGAATAGGAATTATCATAATCATCCAAATCACCAGAACCATCAAGGTTATCAGAATCACCAGATTCACCAAAGTTACCAGAACCAAAACATGTTCCAGAATCATCAGAGGAACATGGTGTATCAGCCAAAGCAGAAAGAGAAGAATCAGAATCAGGAGAGTTCTTCAAACACACTAGTGAGATTCATCAAGACTACAAACTTGGAAGGGAATTCAAATCCCTTCATCCAATACATGTAATCACAGAACATACATATTCAGAATTTGAAAATCAGAAGCAAGAGGATTTTCAGAGTAAAACTGAAACTGTTGACACAGAGGTTACATCTTGCTGTAAATACTATTATTGTTTGATATTTATGTTTACTATGATAACAAGAAGCTTGATCTTAAAAATCAAAGCTTGATAAGTATTTTGCAGGTTTTCAAACTGTCAGAGGAACCAGGTGATTCACACGAATTAAGCACTTCAACAGAAACAACATTCCAGTGGTTTCAAAAACAAGCAGAAATCACAAGAAGCAGAATTAATGGTTTGGCTGTATTGAGTTTATTTTTAAATTATTGATTTATATTATGTTATACAAATTGCTTGATCTTGACAAATCAAAGCAAGATAAAGATAATGCAGGTTCACCAGAACCAAAGGGAGCAGAAGCAGAAGAAACAGAAGTACCTGGAAAGGTAGAGGATACAAGCAAGTCAGCAACACATGACAAATCTTCAAAAGATAAATCTGATCAAGTCAAAAACAGCCAAGATAAGTCAGAAGAGTAATCTGGATATTTACCAGAACCAGAAGTTGATTTATCAGAATCAGAAGCTGTTGCAAGCAAAAGAACTTGAAAAAGCAAAAGCTTCAAGCAAGAATACGACAAATCTTCAAATCTGCAGTAGAAGGTTGGATACTTGCAATACAAGAAGAGCTGAATGAATTTCAAAGGAATGATGTTTGGGATCTGGTATCCAGACCAAACAAAAACATTATTGGAACAAAATGGGTCTTCAGAAATAAACTCAATGAAAAAGGTCAAGAGGTAAGGAACAAAGCCAGATTAGTAGCTCAAGGATACAGTCAACAGGAAGTTATAGATTACACTAAGACTTTTGCTCCAGTGGCCAGGTTCGAAGCAATTAGAATTCTTTTATCATTAAATGCTAATCATGATATAATGTTGTATCAAATGCATGTTAAAAGTGCATTTTTAAATGGCTACATAAGTGAGGAAGTCTATGTCAAACAGCCCCCTAGATTTGAAAATTCTGATTTTCCAGACCATGTTTTTAAACTTAAGAAATTTTTATATGGTTTAAGACAAGCACCAAGGGCATGGTATGACAAACTTAGTAACTTTCTGCTTAAGAATGAATTTGATAGAGGCCAAATTGATAATACTCTATTTAGGAAATCTATTAAAAATGATATTTTAATTATTCAAGTTTATGTTGATGATATCATCTTTGGATCTACTAATGGCACTTTGTGCAAGGATTTTTCTGACCTAATGCAGAAAGAGTTTCAAATGAGCATGATGGGAGAACTCAAGTTCTTTATGGGAATTCAGATTCACCAAGGTAAATTAGGTATACTCATTCACCAATCTAAATATACTAAAGAACTTCTTAAAAAGATCAAAATGAGTGAATGTAAGCCTATAGCCACCCCCATGTGTAACACCCCGAGTTTAAAACACAGCGCGGGTGCATTTTTTTTTTTTTTCAAATGAATTTTTAAAATGAGTTTTCCAAATTAATTCGAAAAGAATTAAAATAATTACTTAATTCTGGAAATTTAATGATAAACAATAAAACATTTTTCAAAGATAATAATATCATAATATTCCCAAAAGTCAATATCAGAGTGCAGAATTAAATAGTACAACAATTGTTTTCTCAAAATAAAAACAAAAGACATATCCAGCTCAAATCCTAATACATCAAGTCTAACTGATCATGCGCTAAAGCTACAGTAGCACGGATTTCCTCCGCATCCCAAGCAAGTCCTCTCCGAATCTGCCGCTCGCCTCGACGTGACCTCCTCCTCCTCCTCATCATCCAGAGAGGGGTCAGTCTCCTCAGAAGTCAGATCAATAACAAGTCTCGGTCGCTTCGGCGGCGCCGGAATCTCATAACAATCCTCGCAGATCCTAGACGGACCCGGAGTCTCAACGGCTACTGGCCTCGGCTCATCATTCTTCCCTTCTGCCTCAGACTCATGTACATCTCCTCCAACAACCGGGTTGGGAGTCACCACCCCTACGGTGGCCTCCGTCTCAACCCCTCTGGCGGACTCCTCAGCATCGTCGAAAATTTCGTGCGCCTCCAATACTAGATGGGAAGGCACGGGAAAATCTATACTCGCATGCGGGCGCTCCACAAAATCCTCTACGTCGTCAGTCCTGCTCGTCCGCTCCAACCACCCCGTGTAAGTCGCCCTGCTTGAGATGGGGTCGAATTCCCAAGCAGTGCGCGAATAACGATCAAGGAAGTTCAACGACGTTTGCGTCGTTCGGGTACCCACGGGTGGCATGGGTTTGGGGGGCATCTGAGGGCAAAGCCCAAAGTCCACAATATAATAGCAAGGGTCACCGACCGAAATTAACAATTAAACACATGGCATATATTTCACAACAACAATTATAATCATGGTATAACATATGATGATGAGGAAAATAACAATGCTCATTTGAAAATTAATGACATACATGCCTTTTCAAAACAGCAGTCAATTATTATGAAGTATGTGGTAAGTACAAACAACACTTCAGCAAACACAATCATTAAATCAGAATTTCAGATTCTGGACAGTACTCACTCACATTCAATTTCAGATTCTGGACAGTACTCACTCACATTCATCATATAATCAAACGTGACCCACCGATCAATACCTCAATGCAATATGTATATGCTCATGTATACAATTTTCTTGGAATCACCAAGGTGCAGTCGCTCAACAGACCAGCACATTATGTTTGACTTTAACGGCCCTCAAGACCAAGATGCAATCGTTCAACAGATCAGCACCCAGTGCAGACGCTCAACAGTCCAGCACTCGTGCAGTCGCTCAACAGACTAGCACGTTTGACATATACCAAGGTACAATCGCTCAACAGATCAGTACCTAGTGCAGACGCTCAACAGTCCAGCACTCGTGCAATCGCTCAACAGATCAGCACGTGGCTGCGCATTTCAGGGTACAGACGCTCAACAGTCCAGTACCAGTGCAGACGCTCAACAGTCCAGCACTTATATACCAAAGTACAATCGCTCAACAGATCAGTACCTAGTGCAGACGCTCAACAGTCCAGCACTCGTGCAATCGCTCAACAGATCAGCACGTGGTTGCGCATTACTCTGTGGCCCATCGCGGGTACCACTTGACTATGCAATGCATGAATATGCAGTGTTTCACTTCTCTAGAAACAGAATGCAAAAACAGAAAATTCGTGCTTCTCATCATGTTTAAAATGTTTCAGCACAGTCAGAATTAACATCATCACAATCATGATTAAACAATCCATTAATCATTAACACTTTGAAAGGTTTTCCCAGACTCTTAAAAATTCAATCATAGAGTTTAAAACTGAGGATTTCTGGAATTTTACGAATCTGTATTCGAATACAGCTCCTCGGTATTCGAATACAGAAGCTAAAAATAGTACAGAATGACACTCTGTATTCGAATACAGCCCTCTGGTATTCGAATACAGAGGTATTCTTTATGCACACAACCTCATCTTTCATTACATCAGTAAAGTCTCAAAACTTCATCTTTACAACTTCAAAACATCACCAAAAATTCCTTTTTAATTCACCACAACAATCCCAACATTCCCCAAACACTCAGGGTTTACAAACACTCTTGAAAACTTGGAATTTCTGGAAACTCGAATCTGTATTCGAATACATACCCCTTGTATTCGAATACAGAAACATGAAACTGTAAATTTAACATACTGTTTTTGAATACAGCATGCCTGTAGTCGAATACAGAAGACAAAACCTTGAAAAATTCAATCTTTTCTTCCAGTTCCTTAAAGGTTTTCAATACTTCATCCTCTCCTCTTCAAAATATTTCAAGACCTCCTTTTAAAATAACTTTAACCATTCTCAAAGTCTCCCAACACTTTAAAATGCATATCACAGTGTTTAAAACTTGATTTTCTGGAAAACACGAATCTGTATTCGAATACAGCTTCCTTGTATTCGAATACAGCTTCCTTGTATTCGAATATAGAAGCTAAAAACAGTGCTTCTGGAAAAACACGAATCTGTATTCGAATACAGAAACTGAAACAAGTGAAAGTTTGCATTCTGTATTCCAATACAGCATGCCTGTAGTCGAATACAAATGCGAATACAGTGTTAAAATCCCACTTCTGTATTTGAAGACGACATGGTCGTAGTCGAATACAGATGCTAAGTCAGAAGCAAAAATCCTTTCTCTATATTCGAATACAAGGGCTTGTATTCGAATACAAGTTTGAAAACTTCAGTAAAACAGAACCTTTATAGGTTGTAGTCGAATACACACATGTTGTATTCGAATACACCTTCGAAAACCAGTGAAATTCAACACCTTTCAAAACTATTTCCTTTTAAAAAGACAACCAAAAACAGATTCAGCACTTTTCCAGACAATACCATCCTCATTCAAAATCCCTTTTCTTCTTAAATCATCAACATTACCAGAATCACTCAAAAAGAAACAGAATCAGAATCATCAACACCAAATCATCCAGAAACAGAAACAGAATGATCAATCATCATAATCATCCAGATCTTCAAACCAACAGAATAACACACAACCTTTCAGCTTTCACACATATTAGAAGTACATGCAAGCATTTCAATTTTCACAACACATCAGAAGAACATGCAAGCATTTCAACTTTCACAACACATCAGAAGAACATGCAAGCATTTCAACTTTCACAACACATCAGAAGAACATGCAAGCATTTCAACTTTCACAACACATCAGAAGAACATGCAAGCATTTCAACTTTCACAACACATTAGAATAACATGCAGCATCACAGCAGTAACACACAAACAGAATGCCTTTTTGCATTTCAAAACCATTTTCAAAACAGTTTTATGAACATGCCTTTTTAAATCAAGTTTGAAATAATATTCAAGACATTTTCCACTTTTCCACATAAACAGCACAACCTCAGTGCATTCAGCTCAAAAGAGAAATCATCACAGAGCTTTTAAAACGTCCAAAATGCATTTTTTTTCCATTTCTTTCAAGCACAGGCAAACCAGTTTCAAAACAGTCATGAAAACACTAGTAATGCCATGAAAATTATGCACTTACAACCCTAATGCAACTAGAAAGTGGAAGGTGCCCTTACCCTTGTTGCGTGTTCTGCTTCTGCTCAAGTGTGTGCGTCAAAACGGTGAAACTGCAACTGGCGTTTTCTGCTGCGAAACTGGGTTCTTTAACTCCGTAATGGTATGGGGAATAACTTTTGTACTGGGGTTTTGGTGTTTCAGTGTTTGGATGTTCCAGTAATGATGTTTTGAAGAGTTCCCTCTCTTCTTCTTTTATAATCGTGACTGGAAATGCGAAGGCAGAAAACAGAGATAGAATGGGAGGGAAAAATGGGTTACTATTACATGCAGTATAGGCAGTGAGGAAGGAGGGATGGTGTTCTGATTTCACCGTCATGCTCACTCCTATTTATAGGCTTTTGTGGTGCCACCTCACCCCAAAATAATATTAAAATAAGGTTGGTTCCTTCAGCACTTAATTATCTTGTAATTGGCCACTAATCCTCAATTAATTTCCCAATTAATTTAATTACACATCATTAAATTAATTTAATCTTCACCCAATAATTTTTATTCATCCTCCAAAATAAATATTTATATATATATATATATTCACTCAAACATACATATATTAAATATTTTACAAATATCCCCAAAAATACAATTAAAATTAATTCCATAATTTTAATTAAAAATTAAGGGTCTTACACCATGCACCCAACCTGCTCACTTGAGAAAGATGAAACCAGCCAAAAGGTATACCACAAAACATACAGAGGTATGATTGGATCCCTTCTTTATTTAACTGCTTCTAGACCTGACATTTTGTTTAGTGTTTGTGTCTGTGCCTGCTTTCAAGCTGACCCTAGGGAATTCCATTTAACTGCTGTCAAACGAATTCTGAGATACCTTAAAGGAACCACCAACCTTACCCTGTTATACAAGAAAACCCCCACCTACAAACTTAAAGGTTTTTGTGATTACGACTATGTTGGAGACAAGCTGGAAAGGAAAAGTACAAGCAGCAACTGCCCTTTCTTAGATGATAATTTGATTTCTTGGTCAAGCAAAAGACAAAGCACCATTGCTATGTCAACAGCCGAAGCTGAATATATATCAGCAGCAGGATGTAGCTCACAGTTAATCTGGATGAAACACCAACTTGAAGATTACAACATCTTTGAAACCAATATCCCTTTGTTATGTGATAACACTTCAGCCATAAACCTAACCAAGAACCCGATCTTACCCTCTAGAGCCAAACACATTGAAATAAAACACCATTTCATTAGGGACCATGTTCAAAAAGGGACTTTAAGCATCCAGTTTGTGGACACTGATCATCAATGGGCTGACATCTTCACCAAAGCATTACCTGAAGACAGGTTCGAGTTCATCAAGAAACATATCAACATTGTCTCCATATCTTACTAGCTCAAGTAGTCTTCTTAGGAGTTTTTTATTTTCTTGTAATTTTAATTTTATGTCTTTTATTTTTTGTTTTTAATTTCTGTACTTTGTAAAGAAAATTACAAAAATAGTAGGACCTCTTTTTGGCTGATGACAAAAAGGGGGGGAGAGAGAAAAAGAAGAAATAAGTAGAAAACGAGAGATGAAAAGAGAAGGTGTTGAAAAGGAGAAGAAACAGGGAGAGAGAAAAATAAAGAGAGAAAAAGAAAGAGTGAAAAGAGAAGGGGTTGAAAAAGAGAAGAAACAGGGAGAGAGAAAAATAAATCAGAAAGAGATGAATAGAGAAGGAGTTGAAAAGGAGAGGAGAACAGAAGAAAAGAAAGAGTGATCAAGAAGGAGTGGAAAAGGAGAAGAAAAAGTAAGTATCAGACTTAGGGGGAGAGATTGGTCTGAGGGGGAGTATTTCAGCACTTCGGGTTATAGCAAAATAAGTTAAGGTTTTGTCATCATCGAAATGGGGGAGATTGTTGGAACCATGTTGGTTCTAAGTACTTAGGATTTTGATGTTTACAAAAGCACTCCATGTAACCTTATTTTTTACTTAGAAAGATTACATTAAATGCCACCAGAAGATAAAGGTTCGAGAGGTAGAAGATGAAGACACCAGATAATGCATCCAGAAGGTACCAGAGGATGCATCTTGAAATTACTAGAGGATATCTTTGCTGGCCCATATCAGAAGAAAGCAAAGTCAGAAGGAGACCTAGACCAGACCAGAAGGAAGCCTACCAGAGGAAGACTTGATCCAAACCAGAAGGAATCATTAGTCAGACTTAGTCTAGAAGTTATTCTGACCACAAGATGGCATGGCAGTGAAATGATAAACATTCCATACTTGATCCATACTTAATCAGAGGATAAATTAATGGGTCCAGAACAAGAGATTCAATCCAGATTTGACCCAGACCAGAGGATAGCTGGTTCAGGGTATGAAACTAAGTCCAGACCAGAAGAAATGATGTCCAGATTTGATCCAGACCTGATCCAAATCAGAAGGTAAAATGTCCAGACTGAAATATTATTTGTCCAGATTTAATTTCAGTTCAATCCAGACCCAGTTCAGAATTGGTCCAGATCAGAGGGAAAAGGTTCAAATAAATGGTCAAGATTTAAGTATATGGCCCAGTGTTGGCCAAGATCAGAAGATCAGACCATGGCCCAGTGTTGGCCGAAATCAGAAGGTCAATATGTGTGGTCCAGCATTGGCCGAGATCAGAGGATCACAACAAATCAGTTTTGCAAGTCCGGGTTGGCCGATATTAGAAGATCAGAAAGTGTGGTCCAAGGCTGGCCAAAAATCAGAGGATCACAACAGATCTCTTAGTATGGTCCAGATGTGGACTAGCGCAGAAGATCAAACGGTCCAGATTTAATCATGAGGATTAACGGTGGAGATTTAATTTAATTTGATCAAAGTATTAAAAGGTTTTGTTACAAAAATAATGTGAAGTCGTATGGGAGTTCAGAAGCTATTGACGGGAAGGAAGATTTGTTCTAGAATTAATTAAAGTCAGAATTGGTCAAAGTTATTTTTGAAAGGCAATCTGGAGTTATTTTTAAAACAACAATTTTAAGCTATTTTTAAACCAAAATGAAAGTTTAAACCCAAAATCATGAACAAAAACATACTTCCTATATGATTTCAAAAGCTTTTCTGAAATTTAAACACCCAAACTCTAAAATTAAAATTTCAGATTTCAAAAATATAGTCATATACAAAAATGAAATCGCAAGGCATATGTTATATATATATATATATATATATATATATATGGCTCTGGCTCTGATAACATAATGTTAGAATTTCTATTAAACAAAAGTGAAATTCTATAACTACAACAGAAGCGACAATAGTAGAGCATGTACCTCCAGCCATTGCTAATTTTTTTCTTGAAGATTTTGAGGCTTTCAAAACCTTTATCAATCTCTATTCGATTGCTCTATGGAAGTTACTAAAATAATGAGGAAGGGAATGAGAGACCAAAAACTACATCGCAAGTGTTGTATGCAGTTGCAACTGTTGAAAAGAAACACTGAAATCATAAATAACAAATCCATTCTCATTGTTCTTGTAGTAAACGAGCCTAGTCTACAGAAAATAAAATAAAAAATAGCAAAATACATAGATTAGTATGGATTTGATTATTAATAAGAAGAAGAAAAATCGACTATTAGATTATGGGATAGATACCTCAGCATCATAAATTTGTTGTCATGAATAAGGGACAATTGCATATTAGTTGTGAAGGAAGTTCAACTACACTGAAATGTCCAAATGAAATAAAATAAGGGAAGAAGCTCCTTTGTATAAAAGATATAATGACAGAGTTGAAATACAACAAGGATATTTATAATCAATTTTTGTGGATTTATTTTGGGATAATTTTTATAATTAAAAGGTAATTACACCAAGCGGATAGATAGTTTATTTCTGTATCCCAAATAACGCTTACATTTAATATTTAACTTTTTTTTTTTACTAAATATTTAATATTTTTAAATTGAATTATTGGAATAAGCTGAATGAGAAAGCTCGACTTGTATCTCAAAGTTATAGTCAACAGAAAGGTATAGATTACACTGAGATGTTTGCTTCGATGGCAAGGTTAGAGGCAATTCATATTTTATTATCTTTTGCTACATACAATAATATCATCTTATATCAAATGAATGTGAAAAGTGTGTTTTTATATGGTTATATAAATGAGGAAGTGTATGTTAAACAACCTCCTAGTTTTTAAAATGCTGAGTTTCTAGACCATATTTTTAAATTTTAAAAAATCCTTATATGATTTGAAACAATCACCAAGAGTATGGTACGATAGACTAAACAACTTTTTACTTAAAAATGATTTTGAAAGAGGCAGGTTGAAACTACTCTATTTAGAAAATCACCTAAAAATGACATTTTCATAGCTCAAATTTATGTAGACAATATTATCTTTGGTTCAACTAAAAGCAAGCTTTGCCACAATTTTGCAAAGATGATGCAATAGGAATTCCAAATGAGTATCATGGGAGATCCGAAGTTTTTCTTAGGAATTCATATTTAACCAAATCAAAATGGCGTGTTGATTCATCAAGCCAAGTACACTAAACAACTTCTCAAGAAGTTCAAGATGGAAAAATGCAAGTCCATGAGTACCTTGATGCATCCAACATGTTCATCAAGCCAAGTACACTAAAGAACTTCTCAAGAAGTTAAAGATGGGAGAATGCAAGCCCATGTTTTATTTTTTATTATTAATTTGTTCACAAAAATAGATGTTTTGTCATCATAAAAAAATGGGAGATTGGTAGAACCAAGACGGATTGAAGAATAATTCTTTATCTTGTTTTGATGATAACAAAAGGTATTTTGTGGGAACAATTTAATTCACTAACGATTTAATTAAGTGTAAAGATGAAGTGTATTGTGTAGGATATTATGCTATCTCCTCTAATGATCAGATTATACAAAGGAACACCAAAACTCCACTTCTATGCTTTACACCAAGACTCCACTTCTAGGCTCTATTGGTGCAAGCAATGGTTTTCTACGATTGCTCTAAATGTACAAGCAATGGCCTGCTACTAGTGGCTTTGATGGTGTAAGTAATTGTCTTCTTCAATAGTCTCTGGAGATGCAAGCTAGCGTCTGACTTAGTTGCCTCTGATTAATGAACAAACATCTAATTGTCTACCTTCGATGACTACGTCAAGCATCTAATTCATCTACCTCTAAAGAAATTCAACGCCTAAGTAAAAAGTCAATGTTCGTCAACATTCTAACAAAGTCAACGCCTCTGAAGAAGTCAACGTTCTGATGCGAGTTAAATCTAATGAGAATACAAAGTTGTGCACATCCTCTGATAATTACAATGCTTTGATGGTCTATAAGACATTCCTCTGATTATCCTATCCTCTAATCATGTACCCTTTGCTTCCTTTGTTTTCACTCAAATTACGAGGAGTGATTTCTCAGATTGTGATATGACTTTAGCTCAACGAATTAATTTATCTTCAACAATTCTATGATGAAATCCATGAAAATACATATTGTCTTTCTGCCATGAAGTACACAGGTCATATCCTAAAGGATCTATAAAAGGACATGTTTCCTTACTTGAGTACAACAACCAAGATATAACAACGCACAACAATTACACAGAACACAAGCAAACATTACAACATTCTGCAATCATTCAAAATTTATCTAAGTGCTGAGAAAGAAAAATATGAAAGTATCACTTTGTAATCAACCTTTTGAGAGAGATTTTTCACAAAAATACTCAAACTCATTCATTTGTAACTTAGCCCGATAATGGTTGTTTTCTTCAACGGTTTATAGGTGCAAACTAGAAGCTGAGTAGACTTAACTTGTTGAAGTTAAGTATTGTAATTCGGCTAGAATTATTGGAGAAAATCCTTCTAGGTGAAAGGAATGGACGTAGCTATCAGTTTGGTGGTGAACCAGTATAAATCTTTGTGTGGTGTACTTCTCTCCTCTGCTTTTTTCTTATGAGCTTTCAATTACCAATTTAATCCTTGAATTTTTTTAAAACTGTAAAATACAATTCAAACTCCCCGTTTCTTATGTTTTTCAACCTTCAAGTTCAATTGTTTCACATGTTAATTGTGACACCCTAAACCCATCTTGCAATAAAAAGTAAAATGCTCTAATTTTGAAAGAGATTTACAGCGATCTCAAAATAGAGTATAAAAAATTCCTTTCGAAATATAAGGCTCAAGACGTCACACTCACACTTACACAAGACATTTACATAAAAATTCTTAATTAAAAATCCTTTAATTTTGAATATAGCTGGGGTTTATTAAACAAATATTTAGGACATAAAAACATGTTCAAAACTTAGAGACAATTAATTTTTATCTCCGAATACAAGATCGAATATAATACCATTGATCGATAAAGTTTACAAAACAAAAATTAACTCATAACTCAACAAAACACAAAAAATTACTCCAACCCAGTATCACTTATTATAGCATAGATCACCAACCGATAACCTAAAATAATTGTGCTCTCGTAAGTGCCAAACACAAGCAACGAGGGGTGAGCTTCAAAAACAAGTAATAGTATAAAATAATTGAGAAGAACACGTGAAACATTAATTAAACACCGTATCATATCAAATCAGTATTAACAATAATAATCAAGGTAGAACATTGATACAATCCACAACGTCTAGTAAGTCAACACACAAATCAAGTAATGTTATGCATGCCCTTATACTCTAGACTCCTCCTTTTTCTTTGGTACCATTCTAACACTAAAGTACTGGTTAGGAGGCATGATACTATGCCACCACGTGAGTGGACAGACAATTCAAATTGGCTTTGTCCTCGTAGATCCTTTCAACTCAACCCGAGATACATGTACGCGACAGTCGAGGAAAATGTGTGTTGCGCGGTAGCTCTCGACATTTGGAGTGCTACATCCAAGTCACCTAGGAATTCCCCACCCGAATACCTCTAAGGTCTAACAATCATGCCTTAAGGCTCAACAATAGACCGCCATGATTAGGCTGATTCAATTGTACTTCCCCGAAATCACTAGGCTTGTCATGCCCTACCTATATGCTGACAAGATAGTCCCCACTTCAAACAAATAAGATCCATATCCACCCCTCGTTGGCCTAGGCTATTCACTCCATTAAGAGAACCATCATTGGCACAGGTCGAATTCATCACTATTCAATTAAATACAATATGCATTTCATGTTATTGATCAAGGTGGTAACATCATAACAAACATGACTCGCGTGCCAAGCACCCTAATGCAATGCTTACATGTCAATGCACATGATTCCGGAATTTCCATACCCTCATCGAGGGGTGTAAATCATAAATGCTTCGCCTCTCACATATCAGTACTAATTATCGAGGTGCCGCCTATCACAGATCACCACGATTTACTAGAGTGTAGTCTATCACAGACCTACAAGACAAAAAAAAATACTCTAAAGGATAAGATGAACCAATCAACTCATGGAACCATCTCGCGGCCCATCACGATCACCACTAATACCGCGGCCCATCACGATCACCACTAACTATGAAATGCATCAACATACTCTGAGTCTTTCACAACAATCATTATGTAAATGTAGCTATTAAAAGACTTCCTTTTTAATACTCATTAAACACTAACAATTTTTCATAGAGCATACTCAAGACACGTTCTCATCAATAAAAATTCATAACATAACCACATCAATATTCGTCGTCACATATTCACACATCAAACACACATATAAGGTCCTTATGTACAACTAAAAATTTGGAAAGAGACCTAAGCAAAGATATGCTACTCATGTCAATCACACCCTCCAATTGTCATGGTCTCAAATTATTTCTATATCTCTTAACCTTTAATCAAGTAAATTTTACTAAGATGAAATAAAATCTCTAGACCTAAACATGCCCCACCAATTTGGCCTACTCTACAAAATCACCGTAAGATTTACTTTCTCCTAAACTAACTCAACACAAATATTTTATATCGAATTAGAATGAACATGGTCCAAAACTTAGACAAAAATAACACATACTGACTTTAACCTTCAAAACACCAAGACTTTTTCCTTCAAAAATAACACATAGAAATAATTCTTTTGTATTTGTCAACCACCAATTACAAACTTCAAAGGTATAAGTTACAAACTGTTGGAAATAAAATATTTTAACGTTTAAGTCCTTCAAATCACATTTTCTACTAAAACTATACCAAGGCTCTTTTATTTATTTATTTTTTAAAATCAACATTATCATATACATTTCACCTTATATATTTTTACGAGCTTTCACATCTAGTTCTAAACCACAAATTTTAAAAACGTCAAGCTTGAAACCTTTTGTATAAAATTTGGATCTTTAACATCAAAAGGTTTAAACTATTAACTCTATATGTAAAATTATAGTGTTTGAAAATTAAACATTACTAAAGTTTGTAACTTTTTCGCCACTTTATCCCAAGAATGATTTCTCATTAAAATAAATTAAAAATCAGCAACTCATGAATACTAGATTCTTTTAACACAACATTATTAAGACTCATGGATCTACATAGTCCGTTCAAAACAAAACGAAATAAAACATTCTGAAACACACTAAAAAACTTTAGGTTTACATGAATATAAAATTAATTAAAATCTTTAGATCTTTCATTAATCATCATCAATCAACAACAACAATTGATTAAAAGGATTTAACCCCCAACAACAACACAAAATTTAGCCAACAAAGAAGAGAAGTAATGAGGGTTTTCTCACCTTAAAAATTACACCACAAGAGCAAGATCAAGTTTTCCTCTTCAATCACCTTCTCCTAAATTCCCCTTGATCTAAGCTAACATGAGATTCCCTCTTCACTAAAACTTATAATTTTCTCCACAAAACTCTCTGGATCTAATATCAAACATTAAAGATCCAAGACTATTAGTTTAAAACATAAAAGTATTTTCTCCTACTATCAATGAATGGCTCGGCAAGATAAGGAAAGGGGGGAAGAGATAATTTCTTGTGTTGAAATTTAGCTCCATAGCACCAAAAATGATGATATGAGAATATTTGGTTCACGAATTTTGTTGAGATGAAGCGTGGATAATGCCAAATTTAAAGGACTTATCACTAGCACTTAGAAGAAAATAACTCATGTAAGCTAAGAGAGAAAAGAGGCTACGGTCTCTGAGGGAGGACTGAGGATTTTTTTTTTTGTCTAAAAAGAAGAAGAATGAAAAGGAAGGAAACATAATCCGAGAAAGAAGGGAGAGGTTCGCTGGCTTCCTATTTAAAGCTGGGTCCTTCTTTTTTTTTTTTTTCTTTTAACTTAAAAAAAAATATATAATTAAATATTTAAGTTTTAACTAAAATAATCATTATAACATCTAATCACTCTTACACACATTATGTCACTCACTTCTTAATCTAATTTAATAAAAATATATACTCTCGCTACAACTCAACTGACAAATGAATTTATCAGTAACGTACGACATTTTAAAATTTTTGTCGATAAAAAATTCTCCGTAACTTAATTAAATTATACTCTAATAAATAATTTTAATCGGGTCTCCAAATATATTACTAATTCTAAAAAAATTTTATTTTGGTACTTAATTTGATAAAATAAAAATTGGCTAATAGCTTAAGCAATTCAACACAAAATACACTAAAATTGCATAAATTAGAGTTTAGAAAATTCAGGGTCTTACATTACTACCCCCCTAAAATTAGTTTCGTCCTCGAAACTACACGTTGATAAACAAATCAGGGTGTTGTTCCCTCATCTTACTCTCCAGTTCCCAAGTCGCATCTCTAGTAGTTGGGTTCCAAATCAATTTGACCAACGAAACTTCCTTGTTCCTTAACCGCTTAATCTTCTTGTCCTCAACTCTTACAGGTAGTACTTCAAATGACAAGTTATCCTTTAGTTGAATTGTGTCTGGTTCGATCACATGTGACAGATCCAAAATGTATTTCCTTAATTGTGGCATGTGACATACTTCGTGGATATTGGACAGTATCGGAGGCAACACAATTCGATAAGCCATTGGTCCATTTCGTGTAGTAATTTGGTATGGTCCAATAAATTTTGGGGTTAATTTCCTTGAGTTAATGGCTCTATCAACTCCAGTTGTAGTTGTGACTCTTAGAAACACATGATCACCCTGTTCAAATTCTAAAGGTCTACGTCACTTGTCAGCATAACTTTTTTGACGGTCTTGTGAGATCTTCATTTTTTCTTTTATCTTCTTGACCTTATCTGTAGTCTGTTGCACCATCTCAGGTCCTACAATCATACTTTCACCTTCCTTATAATAACACAAAGGTGTCTAACACTTGTGTCAATACAGAGCCTCATATGGTAACATTCCAATAGTTGCGTGAAAACTATTATTGTAGGTAAACTCAATCAATGGCAATACATCATCCTAGCTTCCTCTATCATCTAATACACATGCTCTCAATAAATCTTCCAAGGGCTGATTCGATCTCTTAGTCTGTCCATCTGTTTGTGGATGGTATGCTGAACTTTATCTTAGTTTCGTTCCCAACGCTTCATGCAATGCTCCCCAAAAGTGCGATGTGAATTTTTTGTCACGGTCTGATACGATACTCGACGGTACTCCATGTAATCTCACAATCTCAGCAATGTAGATCCTTGTTAGCTTATCTACCTTATATATGGTCTTTACTAGTGAAAACCCATTTTTTGAAGTATAAAGGTTGATGATTCCAAGCATAGGTAATGGAAGAGGGTGTTTTGTGGAGGCCAAATATGGTCTCGGTTTTCGTTGGTTATAGTGGTGGTGGCTGGAATCTTGATCAAAAGGCATCAACAGTAAAATTCTATCAACCTTGAATATTCAAGAATTACTGTTGTTAATGATATGAATTTCATAGTATTTCAAAATCAATGCGAACATCATAATTTAATTTCAAAAGCAACATCAAAACTTTAATCATCTAGATACTGAAGGTGCAAACACGAGAAGGGGGGTTGAATTGTGTTTGACTAACTTGAATACTTTTACTGTTTTTGCAGTTTTAAAACAAAACATGATGTATGAATAAAACAAGGGAAAGAAAATAACACGAGTGCTTGCTTCTGGAAAGCTGGAACTTGTAAGACCCTTAAATTTTAAAATTAAATTTAGATTTAATTTTTAAGTGTATTTGGGAATAATTGTAAAAGATTCAATATATGTATGTTTTGTGTAAATATATATATATATATATATATAAACATTTGTTTTGGAGGTGGAATAAAAATTATTGGATAATGGATGAATTAATTTAATTTCGAGTAATTAAATTATCGGACCGTTAATTAAGATATTCTCTGCTAATTTCGACGGAAACGGGTTAAGTGTTGGAGGATCAAAAGATATCTTAATATAAGAGTTGGTGAGGTGGCGTAGATATTTGTGAAAAAGGAAACAATTCCTCTCTCCTCTGCTGTGTCAGTTGCATTTAAGGGGATATTTAAGTGAGAAGCTTTTCCTTCATTCCTCTACGCGCCAGTTTCTACTTTATCTTCTTCTTCTTCTAATTTTCTGAGTGTTGGTGAAGAAAAACAGTTTACTCAAAAGTCATCGTTCAGGAAAATCTGAGTGTCGAATCAGAAAGTTTCGAGTACGAAAGTCATTCCTCTTATCGTTACGGAGCTAAAGAACTAATTTTCGTAGCGGCGAACGCGAACGGGAGTATCGTCGGCTTTTGTCGCAGAAGCGTACGAGCTAAGGGAACGTAACTAAGGTAAGGGCACCTTCCAACTTTTTAGATTGCATTTAGGGCTGTAAATGCATGTGTCATGAATGATTATTGGTTTATGTTTGTGAAAAACATGGTGTTATGTTTTGGAAATCATTCTGTGTGTGTTGAATGATGATTCTGGTTCTGATTTTGTTTTGTTGAAAATCAGTGAGGTTATTCTGATTTGAGTGAATCTGTGTTTTTGCTGTGTTTTGTTAAAACAATCTGTTGCTGATATTGGATGAAAAATGTTCTGAGTTGAGATTTTAAAGAATGGTAATTATGATTCTAGAGTTGGGTTGGTTTTTCAAAGGGAATGGTTTTGAAAATGTGTTGAAGTTTCAGGAAATTTCACTGAATTTGAAGGTGTATTCGAATACGGCTTGAGTGTATTCGAATACAGCCTGCAAGGCTTCTGTTTTCTTCATATTTTCGAACTTGTATTCGACTACGACCCTCTGTAGTCGAATACATATTTTCCAATTTTGCTTCTGGCTTAGCTTCTGTATTCGACTACGACCCTCTGTAGCCGAATACAGAATTGCAACTTTTGCCACTGACTTCGCATCTGTATTCGACTACGACAACCTCGTATTTGAATACAGAATGCTGATTTTTCACTGTTTTAGCTTCTGTATTCGAATACAAGGGAGCTGTAGTCGAATACAGATTCGTGTTTTTCATAAATTCAAGTTTTTTTAACATTGTTTTATAAACCTTGAGTGTTGGGATACCTTGGGAAGGTTTGTGGTGAATAAAAATGGAATTTTTATGATAGTTTGAAGTGGTGGTGATGAAGTTTTTGAGAATTTACTGAAGTGGTGGAAATTCTGATTTTTGTACTGTGACAGCCTCTGTATTCGAATACAAGGAGTCTGTATTCGAATACAGGGTATTGATTTTGCCCTATTTGGCTTCTGTATTCGAGTACAATGAAGCTGTATTTGAATACATATTCGTATTTTTGCCAGAAACCTCAGTTTTAAACAACCGTTTTTGGATTTTAATAGTTGGGGAAAAAACATTTGATAATTAAGAGTGGAACTTTGTGGTAATGCAAAGTGTAATGTTTGCTTGGATGATTAATCATTGATTGTGTTGAGATGTTTTGAAAAATGAGGAAAATGCATGAATTTTACTGAGGTTGCATACTGTTTCCAGTGGAGTGAAGCACTGCATATTCATGCATGGCATAGTCATGTGGTAACCGCGATGGGCCATAGAGTAATGCGTATCCACGTGCTGATCTGTAGTGATTGCACGAGTGCTGATCTGTAGTGATTGCACTAGGTACTAATCTGTGATTGTACCTTGGTATATAAGTGTTGGTCAGATAAACGACTGCACTGGTACTGGACTGTAGTGTCTGTACCCTGAAATGCGCAGCCACGTGCTGATCTGTAGTGATTGCACGAGTGCTGATCTGTAGTGATTGCACTAGGTACTGATCTGTAGTGATTGTACCTTGGTTTATGTCAAACGTGCTGGTCTGTAGTGACTGCACGAGTGCTGGTCTGTATGCGACTACACTGGTGCTGATCTGTATGCGATTGCACCCTGGTCATGAGGGCCGTTAAATTGTGCTGGTCTGTAAGCGACTGCACCTTGGTGATTCCAAGAATTTATGAACATGAGCATATACATATTGCATCAGACTGTTTGACCGGAGGGTCTCGTTTTGGTTTTATGATGATGGTTGAGAATTGTTGTGTGAGTAAGTACTTTCTGGAAATCTGTAATTTCTGATGAATTGATGTTTGTGCTTACATCATGATTTTCATACTTATTTGGTTGCTGTTATGCAAAGTACAAATGTCATGTATCTCAAAATTGAGCATCCTTATTTATCATCATTGTTTTCTAATGTGGCCTGAATATGTTTGATATTGCTATTATAAATGGTATGTGGTAATTGTTATTTTCGGTCGGTGACCCTTTACAATTATTGTGGAAAATTGGGCTTTGCCCTCATATGAGATTCAAACCCGTACCCCTGATGGTCATACTAACGACAGGGAACGTCGTTAGTTTCCCTTGATTCTTACTTGGTGGGCTATGCAAAGAGATGAGCAGCTGGGTGAAGAAAAGACTTGTGTTTTAAACTCGGGGTGTTACAGAACTCACAATTAACCTCACTGAAAACATGAGTGTTTGCTTTTGGAAGTGTATGACTCTTTTGTGACCAATCGGGCTTCACTTAAATAAAAATCATATCTTTTTAAGCTTCAGATTTGCTTTCAAAAATAACTGGCCAATCATGTCTTTAGTTTCTTCCCGCCAACAGCTTCTGAACTCTCATACGACTTCACTTTATTTTTGAATCAAATCCTTTTAATACTTTGATCAAATTTAATTAAATCTCCACCGTTAATCCTCATGATTAAATCTGGACTGTTTGATCTTTTGCGCTAGTCCACATCTGGACCATACTAAGTGATCTGATGTGATCCTCTGATTTCGTCAACCCTGGACCACATTTTTGATCTTCTGATCTCGGCTAACCTGGTCTAGCAAACTGATCTGCTGTGATCCTCTAATCTTGGCCAATGCTGGATCACACATTCTGACCTTCTGATTTCGGCCAACACTAGGCCATGGTCTGATCTTCTGATCTCGGCCAACACTAGGCCATATGCTTAAATATGGACCATTGATCTGAATATCTTCCCTCTGATCTGGACCAATTCTGGACTTGGTCTAGATTGAACTGAAATTAAATATGGACAAATGTTATTTCAGTATGGACATTTTACCTTCTGATTTGGATCAGGTCTGGACATCATTTCTTCTGGTCTGGACTTAGTTTCATACCCTGAACCATGCTATCTTCTGGTATGGATCAAATCTGGATTGAATCTCTTGTTCTGGACCCATTAACTTATCCTCTGGTTAAGTCTAGATCAAGTCTGGGCTGTTTATCATTTCACTGCCAGGCTTCTTTCTGGTCTGGTCCAGTTCTCCTTCTAACTTTGCTTCCTTCTGATCTAGGCCACAAAGATATCCTCGTGTGGTATTTGACATCCTGGTGTATCCTCTGGTAATTCCAGGATGCATTCTGGATGCATTTTCTGCCTCTGATAACTTCATCTTTTGGTGGTATTTAATATAGTAATTCAAGGTACAAAATAAGATTACATGGAGTGCTTTTGTAAACAACAAAATCCTACGTACTTAGAACCAACTTGGTTCCAACAATATACAACCATCAACACTTTCAAATGATTTAAAATTAAAATTCACACTTTAAAATCCACTACCACTAACATTTTCAAGTGATTTTCACTTTCGATAAAATTAAGTTATGTACTCATATAAAAACTGTATGTTAAGATTTTATAAATATTTTTCAAGACACGAGTTAAAATTAATAATAACTTCTATAACATTATACTAAAGCCAATAACAATAGTGATGACAACAATCATAAGTTTTTATTTTATTTTTTTAGTCAAAATTAAAACTTCAGTCATAATAGATATATTTTCTATCTAACTCAAAGTTTAGAAAGAAACATCTCTTTTTATTTTTGAAATTAGGTTTCTACAAAATACTTTTCTATACAGTAAAAGTCAATATTTGAAGCCTTAAACATATAGTTCATACGAAAGTCAATATTTCAATCAATTAGATATTAGATCAACCATTTTAAACAAATTTATATCAAGACTAAATATTTTAAACTATGAATATACTAAATGAATTCAAAGGGAAATTAAAATAACTAATAAACATATTAATTAATCAAGTTTAATGGAAGAAACAACTTGTTTTTTTTTTGGAAAATCATAGTAATTTTTCCGCACAATTACATGTAAGTCTATCAATCAATAATTGGATCACTTCGATGAAATTAATAAATTATAACATATAGCTAGCTAATTAAAAAAACATTATTTCCAAATATTCACATGAAATAAAAGAGCAATAAGTAAAAAGTCCACTCAATCAAGTCAACAATTTAAATAAACTAAAATCTTCACAAATAATTTCATGGTTTATTTAGTCACTTAGGTAGGAAATTATAATTCACAACACAATCAAAGTAAGCAAACAACAAATAGTTAAACACTAACTTCACAAATCATGTTTAATTACACAAAAGCATATAACACATAATACAATAATATACATAAAAAAGAAATTTGATAGTCAAAATAATCAAGATACATAAGCAACCACAACTGACACGATTTGCATTTGACTGACACAAAACCAACACTCAATTCACACGGCCTGATTGGAAAAATCTGCTGTGATACCACAAATGTGACACCCTAAACCCATTTTCCAATAAAAAGTAAAATGCACTAATTTTAAAAGAGATTTGCAGTGATCCCAAAATAGAGTATAAAAAAATTCCTTTTGAAATATAAGGCTCAAGACGTCACACTCACATATACACGAGACATTTACATAAAAATTCTTAATTAAAAAATCCTTTAATTTCATATATAGCTGGGGTTTATTAAACAAATATTTCTGACATAAAAACATGTTTAAAACTTAGAGACAATTAATTTTTATCTCCTAATACAAGATTGAATATAACACCATTGATCGATAAAGTTTACAAAACAAATATTAGTTCATAACTCAATAAAACACAACAAATTACTCCCACCCAGTATCACCTATCAGAGCATGGATCACCAACCGATAACCTAAAATAATTGCGCTCTCACAAGCGCCAAACACAAGCAATGAGGGGTGAACTTCAAAAACATGTACTAGTATAAAATAATTGAGAAGAACACGTGAAACATTAAATTAATTAAACATCATATCATATCAAATCAGAATTAACAATAATAATCAAGGTAGAACATTGATACAATCCACAACTTTGTCTTCTCATTAGATCATTAACTCTCATCAGAATGTTGAGTTCTTCAGAGGCGTTGATTGTAACACCCCGATCTCCACTATTATCGGCAATGCTAGTCGATCTTCTCACCCCCCTAACCTAGTGGAAATAGTGGGTTTTTGCCATCCGTGGGAATCGAGCCTGGTACCTAGAGGATAAGTACCGCCTTATCACATTCCCACTACCAATTGATCTGCGGATCGGGGTGTTACATTGACTCTGTCAGAAAGTTGACGAGCATTGACTTTTCCTTAGTCATTGACTTTCTTTAGAGGTAGACAAATCAGACGCTTGATGTAATAATAAGAGGCAGATGAATAAATGCTTGTTGCATTCATCAGAGGCAACTAAGTCAGGCGTTTGCTTGCATCTCCAAAGGCAATCGAAGAAGACCATTGCTTGCACAATCTGAGCCACCAGTAGCAGACCATTGCTTGTACCAACAGAGCCAACCGTAGCAGACAATTGTTTGCAGCAGTAGAGCCAACCGAAGCAGAACCTTATCAAAGGCGCATGTCACCAGACATAGAATTGTAGAGCATTAAAGTGGAGTCTTGGTGTTCCTTTTATAGTCTGATCATCAGATGATATAACATAAAATCCTAACAATACACTTGATTTGCACACTTACTTAAATCAGGAGTACACAATACACTTGATCATCAAAAAAGATAAAAAATTGTTCTTCAAACTATCTTGGTTCTACCAATCTCCCCCATTTTTAAGATGACAAAACATCTATTTTTGTGAACAATTTAATAATAAAAATAACACATGGGTTTACATTCTTCCATCTTTAACTTTTTGAGAAGTTCTTTAGTGTAATTGGTTTGATGAACAGGTTGGATGCATCGAGGTACTCATGGGCTTGCATTCGTCCATCTTGAAATTCTTGAGAAGTTTTTTAGTGTACTAGGCTTGATGAATAAACACACCATTTTGATATACAAACTTCTCAGTTGTCTTTCCAATACTCAAAAACGTTCCCCATCAAACAGAGGTAGTTTGTTAATGTTTCATCAGACAACTTCTGTTGGACCCAAGTTGGTTCTTGCAATTAAAGTTTTGATGTTAACAAATGTATTTTATGAAAATAACATATTTGACTTAGAAGAAGAATGAAAAATGTCACCAGAAGAATAGATCAGAGGATGAATTTACCAGAAGCAAAAATCAGAGGATGATGTCACCAGAAGCAGAATCAGATGATGAAGTCACTAGAGGATGATCACCAGAGGAATCTGTCAAAGAAATATGCTCAAAACAGAATCTGAGAAAAATGCTCAAAATAGAATCTGAGAAAAATGCTTAAAACAGAATTGGAGCAAAGGACTCGAGAAATAGAATCTAGCTAAAAATACGCTCAAAACAGAATCTGAGAATAATGCTCAAAACAGAATTGGAGCAAAATGCTCAAAACAGATTAATTGAAATACACTCCAGAAGTAAAGCATCAGTGATCAAAAGACTCAAAACAGAATCTGAGCAAACTACTCCAGAATATTCTCAATACAGATTAATCGAAATACACTCCAGAAGTAAAGCATCACTGAAGCCCTAATTTCAACTATAAATAGAGGCTTAATGCTGAAGAATAAAGCATCGAAAAACACAAGAACTCAAGCTTCAATTCAAAGTTATCTGAGAGTTCAAAAGAGAGAAAGACAAATGTTCAAGAGCAATATTTTCTAATTTTTTTCGAGAGAGAAATTCAGTGCAATAATCATCTTTCCAGAAGCAACAAAAGAGTGCAAGAATCAGTGCAGCAAACAGCTTTCCAGAAGCAACGTTGCAAAGTTCCAAAACTTTATTATATAACCCGATAGTGGTGTAGATTCCTTCTTCAATCTGGGATTGTCAGATTGGTAGAAGAAGACTTGACTTGTAGAGTAAAGGTGTTGTTATCGTTCCTCAAAATTCTGGGGTTGTCAGGCTATTTGAGAAGACTTGGCTGGTTTAGTCAAGGTGTTGTTGTTCCTCAAAAGTCTAGGGTTGTCAAGCTGTTTGAGAAGACTTGGCTGGTTTAGTCAAGGTGTTGTTGTTCCTCAAAAGTCTAGGGTTGTCAGGCTGTTTGAGAAGACTTGGCGGGTATAGTCAAGGTGTTGTTGTTCCTCAAAAGTCTGGGGTTGTCAGGTTGTTTGGGAAGATTGACTTGAAGGGTTAGTGGTGTTGTAATTCAAACGAGTTTGAATTAGTGAAAAGGCCTTCTAGAGGAAAGGACTGGACGTAGCCTAGTTAACAGTGAACCAATATAAATTGTTGTGTTATTATGTTATTATTATCCGCTGCTGAATCTGATTAGTTATTTATCAAATAATTCAAATCAACATTTAACAAAACATCAAAAGTAATTAAGTTTGACAAACACAATTCAACCCCCCTTCTCATGTTTGCACCTTCAACTTCTTCACTAAATCCAAACTTATTGAATCCTTGGATCTTTTCTCAAACTTTGTAAAGTGCTCAGCTTTAAAACTGAGCTCTGATGCCAATTGAAGGTGCAAATACGAGAATGAGGGGTTGAATTGTGTTTGCCAAAGTTGATAACTTTTTTATAATTTATAAATAAATCAAAAACTATTCTGGGTTTTGGTTGCTTACCTAGAGTAGAAGCAATCATTTTTAGAGGCAGCAAGCAATGAAAGCATAATTAATTTGACACATAGATTTATCCTGGTTCACCACTAACTTGGCTACATCCAGTCCCCTCATTCAGAAGGCTTTAATCCACTAATTCAAATACCTTGAATTACATAGCAACTGACCGTCCAAGCCAGTCTTCCCAAACAGCCTAACAACCCCAGACTTTTAAGGAACAACACCACCTTGACCCTACAAGCCAAGTCTTCTCCTAACAACCTCATATTGAAGAAGGAACAAAACCAATATCAGGTTGGATAGAAGAGATTGGAACTTGATTAGTTGCTTAAGAAAAGTTGATAATAATGATAACTCTCACACTCTAAGAAAAGAACACTAAGAAAATATTTCTAACTTGAAACAAGTATTTCTCTCTTTGAACTCTAAGACTACTATTTTCTACTTTTCAATATTTTTCATCTTCAACCTTGAGTATCTGTTTACAGTTAAAATTTGAGCTTCAATTTGGTCCTTGTTTAATTCTGAATTGTATTTTGTTCAGATTGCGTTTGTAAATTCTTCAAATTGATTATGTTCCTTTTCTATTTAGATTGAGATTATAAATTTTTTGTAGATAAATCTTAATCAAATCTTCTATAAATCTTGACCATATCTTCTTTCATAATCTTTGAAGTAAAATATATTGTTCTCATAAAATACTTTTGTTAACATCTAAACTCTAATTGTAAAACCAACTTGGTTCTAACATGTTTTTCACCTGACAACTGTATCCATCAGATTCAAGTAAGAGAAGAAGATATTCAAAAGACTGCTTTCAGGACTCATTACGGACACTATGAATATCTCGTTATGCCTTTTGGAGTTACGAATGCACCAACAATATTTATGGACTATATGAATAGGATATTCAGCCCGTTTTTGGATAAGTTAGTGGTGGTATTCATCGATGATATTTTGATTTATTCAAAGGATGAAGAAGAACATGAAGAGCACTTACGCCAAGTTCTTGAAGTCTTACGCGAGAAGCAATTGTATGCCAATTTATCGAAGTGCAAGTTTTGGCTAAAGGAAGTGAATTTCATGGGACATGTGATAACGAAAGAAGGAATCGCTGTCGATCCAACAAAGATTGAGACAATTCTTGCCTGGAAACAACCCCAGACTGTCACGGACATAAGGAGTTTTGTCGGACAAGCAGGATACTACAGGAGATTTATTGAAGGATTTGCTAAGATTGTAGCTCCTTTGACACAACTCACCAGGAAGAATCAGCCGTTTGCATGGACGGAGAAGTGTGAGGAGAGTTTTCAGTTGCTAAAGGAAAAGTTGCCAACCTCACCAGTGTTCGTATTGCTACAGCCAGAGGAACCATATGAAGTTTACTGCGATGCATCTCACCAAGGTTTGGGATGTGTTTTGATGCAAAAAGCAAATAAAGATCGTGAGAACTAACAAAGTTGCATAATACTTTGGTAGATATGTTGAGATTGGACAAGCCATTGGTCCATCTGCGAAGTTTCTTCAATATAACAGGATAGTTTCCCAATACACCACGTCTGGTTCTCTGGATCAAAATGGAGTAGCAGAAAGAAGAAACCGAACTTTGATGGACATGGTTAGTAGTATGCGTAGTAACTCCGAACATTGGAAGTTCTTGTGGAGCGAAGCTCTTAATGTGGCGGTGTATATATTGAACCTTGTTCCAACCAAGGTTGTCCCATAGGCGCCTTTTGAGTTATTCAAAGGATCGATATCGAGTTTGCGTCATATACGTGTTCGGGGATGCCCGTCTGAAGTAAATGCTTACAACCCACAAGAAAAGAAACTAGACCCTAGGACTATCAGTGGTAATTTCACTGGATATGCCAAAAATTCTAAAGGATATTGTAAAACCCTTAAATTTAATATTAAATTATGGAATTAATATTAAGGGCATTTTGGGAATATTTGTAAAATATTTAATATATGTATGTTTTGGGTAAATATATATATAAATATTTATTTTGGAGGATGAATTAAAATTATTGGATGAAGATTAAATTAATTTAATTACGAGTAATTAAATTAATCGGGCAGTTAATTGAGGATTAGTGGCTAATTGCAAAACAATTAAGTGCTGAAGGATCCAGCATTATTTTAACATTATTTTTGGTGAGGTGGCACCACAAAAGCCTATAAATAGGAGTGAGAAGGATGGTGAAATCAGAACACCATCCCTCCTTCCTCACTGCCCATACTGCATGTAACAGTGCTGCATGTAACAGCACCCTTCTCTCCCATTCTGTGTTGTTTATGGGGAAAGCTGAAAAATGCATTACATGATATTTTGAAGAGGAGTAAAAAGCATATTCATAAAACTGTTTTGAATATTGCAAAAAAATGCATTTTGTTGGTATTTTGCTGCTATGTGATGCTTGCTGTTTGACTGAATGCTTGTATGTTGTTTTGATGTTTTGAGAAAGCTGAAATGCTTGTATGTTGTTTTGATGTTTGAGAAAGCTGAAATGCTTGTATGTTGTTCTGATGTTTGAGAAAGCTGAAATGCTTTGCATGTTGTTCTGATGTTTGAGAAAGCTGGATGCTTTGCATGTTGTTCTGATGTGTGAAAAAGCTGAAATGCTTGCATGATGTTCTGATGGTTTGAGAAAGCTGAAATGCTTGCATGCTGTTCTGTTGATGAAATTCTGGTGTTACTGATGATTTCAAAATAAAAAGGGTTTTAAAACTGATGAAAGTGTTTTCTTCTGGAAAATCTATTGGATGTCAAAGTCTGAGTTTTGTGGTAGAAAAGAGTGATAAAACTATTTTGGAGTTGTGCTGATTTTTTAAAAGAAACAGTTTTAGATGTGTTGAATGTCTCAGGAAAATTTCACTGATTTCGAAGGTGTATTCGAATAAAACATGTGTGTATTCGAATACAACCTGTCAAGCTTCTGTTTTACTTAAGTTTTCAAACTTGTATTCGACTACGAGCCCCTGTAGTCGAATACAGAGGAAGGATTTTTGCTTCTGATGATTCTTGTGTGAATCATTCTGTTTTGCTTCTAATGATTCTAGTGTGAATCATTCTGTTTTGCTTCTGATGATTTTGTTTGTGAATCATTCTGTTTTGCTTCTGATGATTCTGGTGTAAATCATTCTGTTTTGCTTCTGATGATTCTTGTGTGAATCATTCTATTTTGCTTCTGATGATTCATGTGTGAATCATTCGGTTTTGCTTCTGATGATTCTGGTGTTAACCATACTATTTTGTTTCTGATGATTCTAGTGTAAATCATTCTGTTTTGCTTCTAATCATTCTGGTGTGAATCATTCTGTTTTGCTTCTGATGATTCTAGTGTGAATCATTCTGTTTTGCTTCTGATGATTCTGTTTGTGAATCATTTTGTTTTGCTTCTGATGATTCTATTTGTGAATCATTCTGTTTTGCTTCTGATGATTCTGGTGTTAACCATACTGTTTTGCTTCTGATGATTCTGGTGTGAATCATTCTGTTTTACTTCTGATGATTCTGTTTGTGAATCATTCTGTTTTGCTTCTGATGATTCTGGTGTGAATCATTTTGTTTTGCTTCTGATGATTCTGTTTTTGAATCATTCTGTTTTGCTTCTGATGATTTTGGTGTGAATCATTCTGTTTTGCTTCTGATGATTCTGGTGTGAATCATTCTGTGTTGCTTCTGATGATTCTGGCGTGAATCATTCTGTTTTGCTTCTGATGATTCTGATGTTAATCGTTCTGTTTTGCTTCTGATGATTCTGGTGTGAATCATTCTGTTTTGCTTTTGATGATTCTGATGTTAACCTTTTTGATTCTGGTTTTGTTTCTGATGTTCTGGTGTTGATGATTCTGATTCTAGTTCTGTTCTTGATGTTCTGATGTTAATCATTTTGATTGTGGTTCTGTTCCTAATGTTCTGATGTAAATCATTCTGATTCTGGTTCTGTTTTCTGATGATCTGATGTTGATCATTCTGGTTCTGCTTCTGATGTTGATCATTCTGGTTCTGCTTCTGATGTTGATCATTCTGGCTCTGCCTCTGATGTTGATCATTCTGGTTCTACTTCTGATGTTCTGATGTTGATCATTCTGGTTTTCTCTTCTGTATTCGACTAGAGGCATGCAGTAATCGAATACAGAATGTTAAAATTGCAATTTCATGCTTCTGTATTCGAATACAAGAGGTCTGTATTCGAATACAAATTCGAGTTTTCAGAATTTCCAAGTTTTTGAGAGTGTTTTGAAAACCCTGAGTGTTTGGGGAATGTTGGGATTATTGTGGGGAATTAAAATGGAACTTTTGGTGATATTTTGAAGTGGTGGTGATGAAGTTTTTAAGACTTTTGGTGATATTGAAAATGTATATTTGGCTGTTTAACCATGATTGTGATGATGATAATTCTGTTTGTGCTGAGATATTTTCAACATGATGAAAAGCATGAATTTTCTGATTTTGCATACTATTTCTAGAGAAGTGAAACACTGCATATTCATGAATTGCATAGTCAAGTGGTACCCGCGATGGGCCACAGAGTGATGCGCAACCACGTGCCGATCTGTTGAGCGATTGCACGAGTGCTGGACTGTTGAGAGTCTGCACTAGGTATTGATCTGTTGAGCGATTGTACCTTGGTATATAAGTGCTGGTCTGTTGAGCGACTGCACTGGTACTGGACTGTTGAGCGTCTGTACCCTGAAATGCGCAACCACGTGCTGATCTGTTGAGCGATTGCACGAGTGCTGGACTGTTGAGCATCTGCACTAGGTACTGATCTGTTGAGCGATTTTACCTTGGTATAAAAGTGCTGGTCTGTTGGGCGACTGCACTGGTACTGGACTGTTGAGCGTCTGTACCCTGAAATGCGCAACCACGTTCTGATCTGTTGAGTGATTGCACGAGTGCTGCACTGTTGAGCGTCTGCACTAGGTACTGATCTGTTGAGCGATTGTACCTTGGTATATAAGTGCTGGTCTGTTAAGCGACTGCACTGGTGCTGGACTGTTGAGCGTCTGTACCCTGAAATGCGCAACCACGTGCTGATCTGTTGAGCGATTGCACGAGTGTTGGTCTGTTGAGCGACTGCACTAGGTACTGATCTGTTGAGCGATTGTACCTTGGTATATGTCAAACATGCTGGTCTGTTGAGCGACTGCACGAGTGCTGGACTATTGAGCGTCTGCACTGGTGCTGATCTGTTGAGCGATTGCACCTTGGTCTTGAGGGCCGTTAAAGTCAAACATATTGTGCTGGTTTGTTGAGCGACTGCAGCGTGGTGATTCCAAGAAAATTGTATACATGAGCATATACATATTGCATTGAGTGATTGACTGGTGGGTCACGTTTGATTATATGATGAATGAGTGGAAATTGAATGTGTGTGAGTACTGTCCAGAATCTGAATTTCTGACTTAATGATTGTGTTTTGCTGAGGTGTTGTTTGTACTTACCACATAATTCATAATAATTGGCTGCTGTTTTTGAAAAGGCATATATGTCATTAAATTTCAAATGAGCATTATTATTTTCCTCATCATCATATGTTATACCATGGTTATATTTGTTGCAGTGAAATATATGTTTTGTGATTATTTGTTAATTTCGGTCGGTGACCCTTGCTATTATATTGTGGACTTTGGGCTTTGCCCTCAGATGTTACCCGAACCCGTCCTACCGACAGATACACTAACGACGGAAACGTCGTTAGTTTCCCCTGATTTTTCACATACGGATTATTCGTAGTCGACGCAGAGGGGCAGACAACTGGCTGAAGAAGAGACTTGTAGGGGATACGGTGGAGACCGTGCTAGTGTAGCTTAGTGCATGATCAGTCTAGACTTTTGTATAGGGTCTTGATGTTTTGGGAAATGTAATTTTATTTTGGGAATTTATGTAATGATTTTTCTGCTGTATTCTTCCGCACTCTGAAACTATTTAGTGGCTACAGACCGGGTGTTCTCTTTTGAAATGAACTGATGAAAATCTTATTTTAATTCCCTTGAATTAATTTGGAAAATTCTTTTATTGATTTATTTTATGTGAAAAGAAAAAAAATACACTCGGGGTGTTACAGATATTTTCCATCTCGCAGAACTAGAATTGTGGAATCAGAAAATGCAAAGTTTCTTTAAAATGACTTCATTAGTGGGAGCAACCAATTTCAAGATATTGTTTCTGATAGAAGTCATATTGATGTTCATCATTCCACATCAAGTAGCAAATTGACTGTCATTCATAATACCCCTAATGTTTAAAAAGGTATTGGACAACCAATCATTGAAGTTCCACCATTGGCTAATGAAAATATAGTAGAAGAAAATGTTCAACAAATTCTAGACATGGTTAAAAAGATAGTTGACAACATTATCCTTCACAAAATGTTGAGTCAACATTAAGGAGATCTACTAAAGAAAGAAAGTCAGTTATATCTAGTGATTATATGGTATATTTACAAGAATCAAACTATAATATTGGTGCTGAAAATGACCCCAAAAAATTTTAACAAGCTACGAGTTCTAGAGATTCAAATTTATGACATGATGCATTGAAAGAAGAGATGAATTCAATGCCCTGCAATGGTGTATGGGATCTTGTCGAGTTGCCTAATGACTCAAAAGCCACTAGTTGTAAAACGATCTTTAAGACTGAGAAAGACTTATCAAGAAACATTGAAAGATATAAAGGAAGACTCATGGCTAACAGATTCACTCAAAATGAAAAAACAGATTACAAGGAAACTTTCTCTCCTACAATCTAAGAAAGGTTCTATTTGCATCATTTTAGCATTAGTTGCTCAATTTGACTTAGAACTACACCAAATGGATGTGAAAACTGCATTTTTGAATGGAGATCTAGAAGAAGAGGTTTACATGCAACAACCAAAAGGATTTTCTTCTAATAGTGATAAGCATTTGGTATGCAAGCTTAAGACATCTCTATATGGACTCAACAAGATTCCAGTCAATGATTTTCGAAATTTCATAACGTTATCTCTTCTTTTGGATCTGTAGAGAACGTTATGGATCAATGTATATTCCAAAAGGTTTGTGGGAGTAAAATTTATTTCCTTATTTTGTATGTGCACGACATTTTACTTGCTACCAATGATAAAGGTTTTCTATATGAAGTGAAACATTTTCTCTATAAGAGTTTTGATATGAAGGATATGGGTGACACATCCTATGTCATTGGCATTAAGATTCAAAGAGACAGAGTTCATAGAATTATGGGCTTACCACAAGAAGCGTATATCAATAAGGTCTTAGAAAGATTTTGGATAAAAGATTGTTCACCAGGTGTAGCACCCATTGTGAAGGGTGATAGGTTCAATGTGAACTAATGCCCAAATAATAATTTTGAAAGGGAATCAATGCTTAATATTCCATATGATTTTGCTGTTGGAAGCCTAATGTATGTCCAAGCATGCACAAGGCTAGATATCAGAGTAATCCAGTTGTGGAACAGAGGAAAGCTGCAAAGAAAGTGATGAGGTACCTTCAAGGAATCAAAGACAACATTCTAATGTATAGATGAACATAAAATTTGGAGGTCAATGGTTACTCTGATTCAAAATTTGTTGGTTGCATTGATTCAAGAAAATTAACATCTAGTTACATTTTCATGTTAGTCGGTGGAATTGTTTCATGGAAAAGTGCAAAGCTAACCCTGATCGCTACTTCCACAATGGAAGTTGAGTACGTATCTTATTTTCAAGCTACATCACATGGTGTTAGAATGAGAGTTTCATTTTTGGGTTGAAAACTGTGGATTCAATTTCAAGACCAATGAAGATGTATTGTGACCATTTAGCTGCAGTGTGTATGGCTAAGAATAACAAAAGTGGAAGTCGAAGCAAACATACTGACATTAAGTACTTAGCCATAACAGAGCACATTAAAAATCAAACAATCGTTATTGAGCATATTAGCACTGAATTGATGATTGTTGATTCTTTGACTAAAGGCATGCCACCGCAAAATTTAACAATCATATAGATAGGACGAGACTTGGTTCCTGTATCTCATTTTTGTTATAAGAACGATTTTAGTTGATGAAACTCTATGTATAATATTTTCTAATATTTTGATTTACTTCAGTTGTACACTTGTTTATTGTGAAATATCTTGTAAGTTTGAAACCTAAATAAACATAGATGTCATAAGTTTATTCATTAAGCTTTATGTTAGGTTTAGAGGCATAATATATTGTGCATATAAGATAATACTCAATTATAGAGGACATATCTTTATGATCCATATACTTTGCTTCTTAATATTGAGTGATAGAATGTATAGACCAAGTTAGAGAATGTTAGTTGAAGGTGCAAACATGAGAAGGGGGGTTGAATTGTGTTTTCCAAACATGAACTCTTTTTACTGTTTTGATTAATGTTGTTGTGAATTACATGATGAATAAATAATCAGACTTAGCAGCGGATAATAATAGCATAAGAGCACAAAGATTTATCCTGGTTTACCATTAACTTGGCTACATCCATTCCTTTCATCCTGAAGGCTTTAATCCACTAATTCAAAACCTTTGAATTACAGCACCTGACCCTCCAAGCTAGTCTTCTCAAACAGCCTGGCAACCCCAGACTTTTGAGGAATAACAACACCTTGAACCTACAAGCCAAGTCTTCTCAAACAGCCTGATAACCCAAGACTTTTGAGGAACGATAACAACACCTTGACCCTAGCAGTCATGTCTTTTCCTACCAATCTGACAACCCCAAATTGAAGAAGGAATCTACACCACTATCAAGTTTTGATTATACGGGTTAGGAACTTTGCAATGTTGCTTCGGAAAAGCTGATTGTTGCAATGTCTTTCTTGAGTAGTTGCTTTTGGAAAGCTGATTGTTGCAATGACTTTCTTGAGTAGTTGCTACTGGAAAGCTGATTGAAACATTGACTCTCACTTTCTGAAAACACTTAGAGCATATTTCTCTTTTGCACAAGTATTTCTCTCTTTTGAACTCTCGGATGACTTTGAATTGTAAGCTTAAGTTCTTGTGGTTTTCATTGCCTAATGTTGCGGCTTGAAGCCTCCTTTTATAGCTGAAATTAGGGCTTTGTCCAAGCTTATTTTCGAGATAAATCTTGCTTGGATTTCCTTTGAAAATTCTGTTGGCCAATAATGTTTTACTTTAATTTTGAACCATATCTTCTTACTTCAGATTTCATTCGAATTTCCTTCAAGTCTTTAGTGATTTTGGAATCAAATCTCCTTAATACTTTGATCAGATTTCTATCAAAAATCAATCAAGTCTTCTTCGAATTTTAATTAAGTCTTCACTGATATGCGTCATGATTTAAATCTGGACCATATGATCTGCTGATCTGGACCAAGTCTGGACCATGTGATCTTATGTGTACCATTCTATTTCATGATTTAGACAGTGTAATCTTCTTATCTGGACTATGTGATATTCTGATATGGGCATGTGATCTTCTGATCTAAACCATGTGATCTGTTCTGGACCATGCTATCTTCTGGTCTGGGCCAAGTCTAGACCAAGTCTTCTTTTCTGGACCAAGTCTGGAACAGGTCTTGTGTTCTGGAACACGTCTTCAGTTCTGGACCAAGTTCGGAACATGTCTTCAGTTCTGGACCAAGTCTGGAACATGTCTTCAGTTCTGGACCAAGTCTGGAACATGTCTTCTGTTCTGGACTGAGTTATCTTCTAAACTTTTTTTCCTTTTGGTCTGACCAAGTCTCCTTCTGGACAAGATTACCTTCTGGTCTTACCAAGTCTTCTTCTGGAAAATGTTTCCTTCTGGTTTGGACCAAGTCTCCTTCTGGACATGCTTCCTTCTGGTCTGGACCAAGTCTCCTTCTGGACTATGTTTCCTTTTTATCTAGGCCATGAATAATATCCTCTGATAATGTCATTGTTTCTTCCCTCTGATGATATCCTCTAATTGATGAGATCCTCTGGTGTTTGCCTTTGATGACATCCTCTGATTCTTTCTTCTGATGGGATCCTCTAGTGATATCCTCTAGAGGTATCTTCTGGTATCCTCTAATGACATCCTCTAGATGTATCCTCTAGTGATATCTTCTGGCCGTATCTTCTGGTGGCATTTTTATCTTCTGGTGACGTCATCCTCTAATGACATCTTCTGCTTCTGATTTGTATCTTCTTAAGGTATCTTCTGCTGACGTCATCCTCTGATGACATCCTCTAGTGACGTCGTCCTCTGGTGACGTCATCTTCTAGTTTTTCATATCCTCTGATTTTTCATTCTTCTTCTAAGTTTAAATATGATTTTCAGAAAATATTTTTGTTAAGATCAAAACTTTAATTGAAAGAACCAACTTGGTTCCAACATTAGTTTTCCATAGTTGCATCTGTACACAGTAGTTGCTATGCAGTTTTTGGTCTCCCATTCCCTCCCTCATTATTTTAGTAACTTCTATAGAGCAGTTGCATGTAGCATTTGTGATGGACAAATTCTATAAATAGGGGCAATGCTCATGTTCTAGTTCCCTTACTCAAATATCTCATTCAAAAAAATTACACCATAAAATAGTGGTAAATGCTCAAGCAAGAAATTGGCAATGGCAGGAGGTAAACGCTCTACTACTTTTGCTTCCGCTATAGTTATAGAATTTCGTTTTCGTTTAATAGAAATTCTAACATTCAGACCATTAGTCAACATTTAATGAGGAATTTTCTGGGATGTACATAGTCTGCATCTATAGATTGTCCTAATATTTGTCAAATGAAAACATGTATTCAAAACTATGATTCTCTTCCCAGAGCTTATCTTTTTCGCATTACTTGTTGCATTGACATCGTTATTCATTGTATTGTGGAGCAGTTGGTGATTTGATGCTTTTTATGTAGTTGGACAGTTACCCTATTTTATCGATATTTAAGACAATTAATGAAAATTTGTTTTAATGATTTGTGATCATTTTAAATATTTATCAATTATTTAGTTGTTTATCAAGTATTTATTTCAATAAAAGGAGACCAAATATCAATATCAGGATACATAATATAATATTTTGACCAATACAAAATGTGTGTTTTTGTTTACTCTAGTCATTGTACATTTTTTTTTTTTTATCCTTGTAAATATTTGTGTTTAGTTTTTGGTCCATGTTCTTTTGTTTTAGTCCATGCAAAATTGACTTTTATGGAAATTGGTCCTTGCAATTTCTCATATTTCTAATAATTGAGAGACTAAATCCAAATAGTATATATTGCAAGAATCCATTCCAATAAAAATCAATTTTACATGGAGTAAAACAAAAGAGCAAGGATAAAAAATAAACAAAAAAATATTTGCATGGACTAAATCCAAACAAAAAAACGCATAATTACAACAACCAATCATATATTTAAGCCTAAAAACATTTACAATAATCTACACCCAAATTATAATTAGTTTTGAAATTAAGTGAGGAAGTAGAAGTGTACCTCAAGCAAGAAAAAATCCTCCTTTGATGGCGCATCGAAGAAGAATGTTGTCGCTGGAAAAGACAATGTTTGAGGCAAGTGGTTGTTGCTAAATGGCAAATAAGGGAGTGAGCAAGTGTTGCAAGGATACAATGGCACAGTTTATATTTCTGAGAGAGGGTCGAAGGAGGTAATGTGAATCAATAATATGCATTTGAGAAAGACAACATCAAAGGTGATTTGCATGTGGTTATATTTGTAATTTAGGAGAGAATAGGGATAGTCAAAAAGTTGGTTTCATATTAAAAAGTTGGAAAATACTATGAGGGAATGAGAAACACAAGTGGGAGGATTGTAAAATCTGTGAACAATCTTGCATGAAAAATGAAAAGAATAATACTAGGTTAATTCTTTATGAGTGTAACCAGTGTTTCTAATATTTGTTGACACTCAAAATATTATAAGTAGTTAGTCGAGAGCAGAAAATATCCGTACAAGGTATATCTGATACCCAATTAGTTGAATGTAAGATAGACAACCTAAGAACAATCGAATATGTGTTAGTTGAATCGTTCTCAAGTCCAAGAAGACCCACAAGGGTTATTAGATTGTTTGAAGTCATTAAAAGCACATAGAAAATGGATAATTCAGTTGTAAAGACTTGTGTCCCTTGATTTTAGCCACCACTAATTGAAGCGACTATTTCCATGGAGGATAAAAGTGAGTGGAAAAATGTGTGTGGATTGAGGAAATTGTAACACTATAAAAAGGAAGAAAATTAAGGCCAAATATGGGGTCCCACGTACACCCTAAAACGAAAGAGAAAAAACATGCATTATCTATGAGATTAGCTTATTGAGGCAAGTCATGGGTTATATTTTGTAGCCCACAATGCATTGGTTGGTAAGACTAGCTTTGTCTATAAATTCTCGTTGTATGATTCATTGTAAACACACACGGTCAATCACAATTATAATTTTCTCTCAATTTATCCCTTCAATCTTTTTTATTTATGTATTCATTAGTTTAGAAGCTCAAAATATTCCAACTCCTTACTAAACCATCTTTGGAGGAGACAAGAAACCCATGGCCCATAGTCAATGTTCTAGCCTTGGAGTAATCATTTGATGAAAAAATAGAATCATTATTTGAGAGCTATTAGCCAATCACTCGACTAACTTTCAATTTCGACAACAAATTTGGTAGGCCTGGTAGAACACTTTGGCAGACATTATTGAAAAGTCTAAATGACAAGTCACGACTACAATTGGTGGATGCACTTGAATTCTAACAAGTGCCTCAATAGCATGGATCAACCATGAAATTCAACATCAAAGAAGTCAGTCTCCCAAAGGCATAATGACCATCAACCAACACTGGGAAATCCAACCTATATGGTTTCTCCTAGTGAGGTTGGAAACAATACATTAGATCCCCCTGATCAACCAATGGTAATGACCTTGTCCTTTATCATGCAACAAATTCACATTGAGATACATAACAACATATAGCAAGTATTACAACAACTTGTTGATATTGTTAAACTCATGGGTCATAATTAAGTTCAACAAACTAGAGAGTAGAAGGCCAAATAAGCCAATTCTTGTGACAATTTTGTCACCTTGACTATGTATGGAGTTCAAGGATGTTAGAAAAAAGATGCATCATAATTGTGAGAATAATTTATAGTGATAGTTAAATTATTTAAGTGTTCAGACCCTCTATTAAAAATTTTAAAGACTTTACGCTGCATCCTCTAATGAATAAAGAAGAAGAATGAAGAAATCAAGGAAATGATCTGAAGAATTTGTTAAAGTTGTATCTGACTTTGATCAATGTGCTCTCAACGCGCCTCTGATGTATCTGATATAACAAGATTGCTTTTATAATTATGGCAAACCAATGATCATTTGGTTAACGCATCAAGTCAACACTTTGATAAAGTCAATGCTCTATAAAAAAAAGTCAATTTTCTTAAGTCAAATATATGAACCGAGAAATTTGAAGAAGCCAATATCTCAACATCCTTTACGCATTAAAGTTGGACTCATATTTTGGTTGAAGAAATTCAATGACATCGTGTGATAATGTCATCTTTGAGTTTTCCTACCGCTTATATAAAAAAATGCTGAATTAATTATGAAAACGTATTTGGACAAGGTTTTAATGCCTATACAAGATCTCTGAAGATTCAAGATCGTTGAAGATTCGATTCATTATTTTACATGTTGATTTCATGTAATCACAACAGTTATTAAAAACTCTAATAGCTTTAAAGTTTCTCCATAAAAGGACTTGTGATCTTTACTACAAAAACATATACGAGAAACCTACTGCTATCACATATAGCAACCGCTGGAAAGAAATAACCGTTTTATTTATTGAGTACTGAAAAACATCAAATACATTATGAGAGCATACCTTGTAAACATTCTCTTGTGATAGTCATTCAGAAAACAATCATAAACACTCTTTGTAACTAAGATAAATAGTGACTGCTGGCCTTAACAACATGACTGTAATAAGCTAGAAGGTTAAAAAGACTTGAATACCATTTGATTGACTAGTAGTGGTGAACCAAAATAAATTGGCTTGTGTTTCCTCTATTTATCTCTTTATTTACTTTTGCTTAATCATTTGTTTTATCAAAAGTTTTTAAAACCTTAAAAACACAATTCAAATCCCCTATTTCTTGTGTTTTCTGTCTTCAATTGGCTTTAGAGCTTGACCTCCAGCTCGAGCACTTAATTGTATTTCAGTAAAGATCTTATTTTTCTTATGAATAACTCTGGTGATGAATCTACAAGTGGAAATGTTAACACACCTCCTCTTTTTTATGGGGAGAGATTTAAATACTTGAAGGACAGGTTGAGGATGGCTATGAGGCTCTATCTCACATCTCACATAACCTTGAACTCTAGGACATAGTCCAAGATGGCTATGAGGCACCAATAGATGTTGCTCGTGTTGACATACCAAAAAAAGATCTCAATGTTGAAAAAAAGAAACAATACAAAATGCATCATAAATCCATAACCTTTATGATGAATGCGGTCAGCTTCAAAGAGTTCGACAAGTGCAACAATAAAGAAACAACAAAAAGCATTTTAGACACCTCTATCCTTAACTCTGAAGGAAGTAAAAAAGTATAGGAAGTTATCCTTTAGATTATCATAGTGAAGACGTAATAGTAAATAACATAAATTCGGATGTAGCTTTATAAAAACTACACAATTAAAGCAACCAGTTAGTAAACAATTGTTCTCTTTTTTCTAACTTTCTTATCATCAAACATAAAAATAGTAGGTATGGTATTTGAACCAATCTAATTCTTACAAATCCTTCACAAAAGGCCATTGATTTTCAAAGGTAGTCATTTCTCAATGATTGCGACCAAACAATGTCGTCTTCAAAGGGCAATCATTTCAAGTTGAGGTTTGCCAAACGATCCACCTCTACTAACTCCAAAAACGGACTCTTGAGGGTTGGAACCATCAATTCGTAGCCAAGAGGGACATGTTGAAGATGTCTAAACCGCCTCGCCACACACTGAGTGATGACTACCCGGATGCATGGTTTGTCACTTTTGTGCATATTGAAGGTGCAAACACGAGAAGGGGGGTTGAATTGTGTTTGACTAACTTGAATACTTTTTAGTTTTAAAACAAAACCTGTTATGTATGAATTAAAACAGAGTTAGCAGTGAATATAAAGTAAATAAAAACTCATAATTTTATACTGGTTCACCGTTAACTAGGCTACGTCTAGTCCCTGCACTTTGAAGGATTTCACTAATTCAAAAACCTTGAATTATAAAGTACCACTGACCCTCCAAGTCAGTCTTCTCAAAAAGTCTAACAACCCTAGACTTTTGAGGAAAAGAACCTTGAATCTAATTGCTAAGTAATCTGCTACTCCTTTTGACTCCCTCAGATTGTAGACTCTACTTCAACAACTTAGACCTAACACAAGGGAATGAAAAACTTAGAGTACTTGCTTCTGGAAAGCGGATACTCACAATTGACCTCACTGAAAACTCAAGTATTTTGCTTTTGGAAGTGTGTGACTCTCAAGTATTTTTTATGCTAAGTCTTTTGCCTTGAGCCTCCTTTTATAGATGAAAATTAGGGTCTCTTCCATGATTAAATTCGAGTTGTATCTTGTCTATATTCTCTTGCAAAAATAACATGGCCAATCGGGTTTCACTTAAATAAAAAACATATCTTTTTAGCTCCAGATATGCATTCGAAAATAACTTTGGCCAATCCTGTTCTTGATTAATTCTGGATCAAATCTTTCTTCCCGCCAATAGCTTCTGAATTCCCACAAGACTTCAATTTATTATTGTATCAAATCCTCTTAATACTTTGATCAAATTTCTATTAAAATTTAATCAAGTCTTATTCGAATTTAATTAAGTCAACATTGATTTTCAGCATGATTAAATCTGGACCGTACGATCTTCCAATCTCGACCAACTCTAGACTTGTGTAATTTGACATGCGCCACTTCTGTGATCCTCTGATCTCGGCCAACACTGGATCATTTGAACTAATCTAGACTATTCTATGATCTTCTAATCTCGACCAACACTGGGCCATGATACTTAAGTCTAGACCATTTTACATTTATCCTCTGAAATTTATCATTTAATTTGGACATGAATTTTACCTTTTGATCTGGACACTTATCCTCTGATCTGGACATGCTATCTTCTGGTCTGTATTGAATCTAAATTGAATCTAAATTGAATCGAGTGATTGAATCTATTTTAATCTAACATTTATCCTCTAATCTGGATTCAACTCTAGATTAAGTCTGGACAGTCATTTCTTCTTATCTGCACTGAATTTTATGTTCACGACCAAGCTATCTTCTGGTCATAATTAAGTCTGGATCAAGTCTGACTTATGATTCCTTCTGGTCTGGAACAAGGCTCCCTCTGGCAGGCTTCCTTCTGGTCTAGACCAGGTCTCCTTTTGGACTCTGCTTCCTTCTAATCTGGGCCAGGAAAGATATCCTCTTATGGTGTTTTGACATCCTCTAATATCCTCTAGAGGTGTATCCTCTGGTGCCTTCTGGAGGTGTATCCTCTGGTGCCTTCTGGATGCATCCTCTGGTATCTTCTGGAGGTGTATCCTCTGGTCTGATTATATCCTCTGGTAACTCATCTTCTGCCTTTGGTGACTTCATTTTCTGGTGGCATTTAATATAATAATTCTAAGTACAAAATATGATTACATAGAATGCTTTTGTAAACATCAAAATCATAAGTACTTAGAACCAACTTGGTTCCAACACATATCATTTGCAACACACACATAAAATTCGAAATAATAGACATTAGAACAATAATTTTTAATTTATAGTATTATTATGACAAGAAAATAGCAAATGGCATAATTGCAAGAACACATACAAGAAAGATGTAATAACAAGAAGAAAAATTAAAATATGGATAAGACTTAAATGAAATGGCGCCACACTCTTATTTCTATGGAGAAGAAGAATGATCACCATAAAGAAATGTGGTTTCTTGATAAAATTAAAAGGCAGTCCAATCCATAACCAAAAACAGACAAAGCTCTCACGAATACAAAATGTAAAATTGTTCAATAAAATTCATCAATCTTTTATTTATAATTTCGTGCATACATATAGAGGGAAGAAATGAGAAAGAAATGCATGAAGTAGTGTTGTTCCGCATTAAATGTGTAACTCCGTCTTGATTGCATTTGTCTCCTTCTTCAGTGCTCTTGTCTCCTCACAAATTTTTGTCTCATCGTAAAAGCTTGTAGGTTATAGAACATGAAGAATTATGATTAGCCTCAAAGCATCCAAGGAAGATTGATAATACACTACAACAATGCTTTTATACCCATTTTATAATTCCTTTGGGCTCCACCTTTCTTGCAAGTTTTATCCTTTTGTGTTACAACAAAAACACACTAAAGAACACCAATAAATAAGGCTAAGAAGTGCATATCATGGGCAACCCATGATCCAAACTTTAAAAAAACACACAAAAAGGAAACTAATGTGTTGGGCCTAATTAAAACAAAGTTCAACCCACATATTTTATTACAACTTAAACTATATAAAATAGAGTAAATGTGTAGCATCACATTCTCCCAAGTCTCTTTATTTATTCTTAAAACTAAATTTCAACACTTGAATATTGGGTGTAAAGTGCCTCTCCTAGGTTCTCATAGTTAAAGACATATAAATGATATTTATATTACATTATTAGCATTTACCTATTATTATTATTATTATTATTATTATTATAGGTTTTATGTGTCATTACTAAAATTAATGTATAGTACTTATTACTATCATAATTGTAGAATCATGTCCTACATATATGTATGTTATTCTTCCATTGTTACTAATAAGAAATAAAAAAAATAAGATCTTTTTGTCTTGGTATCAGAGCTTTTAAGCTGAAAAGCTCTTGATCCAATACCTAAAAAAAACATGGCATCCGCTGCCAACTCAAACAACAGGAATGACCTACCATCATCTCTATCTGTCAAGCTGGACAGAAAAAATTATCCTCTATGGAAATCTCTAATTCTACCCGTAGTCAGAGGATGCAAACTCAATGGATATTTGATGGAAACCAAAGTGTGTCCTAAAAAGTTTATTACATCTTCAGACTCGAATAAGAACAACAACCCTGCTTTTGAGGAATGGCAAACCAATGATCAGCGCCTCCTTGGGTGGATGCTAAACTCGATGGCTATTGAAACTGCAACACAATTGTTGCATTGTGATACCTCCAAACAACTTTGGGATGAGGCTCAAAGTTTGGCTGGAGCACACTCAAGGTTTCAAATTATCTATCTCAAGTCTGAATTTCACAGCATCAGAAAAGGAGAAATGAAAATGGAAGACTATATAATCAAAGTGAAGAACCTTGTTGACAAACTCAAACTTGCAGGCAGTCCAATTTCAACTTCTGATCTGATCATTCAAACCTTAAATGGTTTGGATTCAGAATATAATCCCATAGTTGTAAAACTATCTGATCAAACTACACTCAGCTGGGTGGATTTACAACTCAATTGCTATCCTTTGAAAGTAGAATTGAGCAACTGAATAACCTCACCAACCTGACTCTCAATGCAACAGCAAATGTTGCAAACAAGTCTGACCATCGAGGCAACAGGTTCAATTCAAACAATAATTAGAGAGGTTCCGCCTTCAAAGGTTGGAGAGGAGGCAAAGGAAGAGGTAGGTCATACAAGACACCATGCCAAGTCTGTGGCAAGAGTAATCACACTGCAATAGACTGTTTTCACAGGTTCGACAAAACCTACTCAAGATCCAATCATTCAGCAGAAAATGACAAGCAAGGATCTCACAATACCTTCCTAGCCTCTCATGACTCAATCCAAGACTATGACTGGTATTTTGATAGCGGTGCAAGCAATCATGTGACACATCAAACTGGCAAGTTTCAAGACTTGACTTAGCACCATAGTAAGAATTCACTAGTTGTTGGTAATGGTGAGAAATTGGAAATTGTGGCCACAGGTTCTTCAAAACTTAAGTCACTCAATTTACATGATGTCCTATATGTACCTAACATCACGAAAAATCTATTAAATGTTTCTAAACTGGCTACTGACAATAACATACTTGTTGAGTTTGACGAAAATTGTTGTTTTGTGAAGGACAAGCTGACAGGGAAGGTAATACTAAAAGGGCTACTTAAAGATGGATTGTACCAGCTCTCATGAACTAAAAGAAACCCTAATGCTTATGTATCTGTCAAGGAGAGCTGGCATATGAGGCTTGGTCACCCTAATAATAAAGTCCTAAAAAAGTCTTGAAAGGTTGTAATGTCAAAGTACCACCGAGTGATAATTTTAGTTTTTGTGAGGCATGTCAATATGGCAAAATGCATATTTTACCATTTAAGCCTTCCTTTTCTCATGCTAAGGAACCACTTGAATTGATCCACACATATGTATGGGGCCCGACACCAATAATGTCATCGTCTGGTTTTAAATATTATGTGCACTTTGTTGATGATTTTAGTAGGTTCACCTGGATTTATCCCTTGAAACAAAAGTTTGAGACTGTGCAAGCCTTTACTCAATTTAAAAATCTAATCGAAAATCAATTCAATAAGAGAATCAAAGTAATTCAGTGTGATGGTGGTGGTGAATATAAACCTGTGCAAAAACTTGCAATAGAAGCTGGCATACAATTTAGAATATCATGTCCGTATACTTCTCAACAAAATGGAAGAGCTGAGAGGAAACAAGGGCACATAGCTGAGTTTGGCTTAACCTTACTTGCACAAACTCAAATGCCTTTACATTATTGGTGGGAAGCCTTCTCTACTGCAATATATCTCATAAACAGATTGTCGTCTCAAGTTACTCAAAATAAGAGTCCCTATTCACTCATGCTTCATAAAGAACCTGACTATAAGCTTCTAAAACCATTTGGTTGTGCGTGTTACCCTTGTCTCAAACCTTACAACCAACACAAGCTACAATTTCACACAACCAGATGTGTTCTTTTGGGATATAGCAACTCCCACAAAGGATACAAATGTCTCAACTCTCATGGAAGGATTTTCATATCAAGACATGTCATCTTCAATGAAGGCCATTTTCCATTCCATGATGGATTTCTCAATACAAGAAGTCCTCTAAAAACAACATTTAACAATACATCTACTTATTTTCCTTTGTAAAGTGCAGGTAACTCCACCAATGATGTAATCACTGAAGAAGCAGTTGAGATAAATGCAGAAGACCCTCAAGATGTTAACAATGTCACAGAACAAAATGACAATGGTTCGTTAGAAGATGACACCACTCATGAAGAGACACCAGACATAGCTCAACAGCAAAGTGTGGGTGAATAAACTCTGAACACAAATACAAGCAATACAATACACACAAGGAGCAATTCAGGAATTTACAAACCAAAGCTACCTTACATTGGACTCACTGAGACCTACAAAGACACAATGGAACATGCAAATGCCAAGGAAGCTCTCACAAGACCCTTATGGAAAGAAGCGATGCAACAGGTGTTTCAAGCCCTCATGTCCAACAAAACATTAATACTAGTGCTACATCAAGATCAAAAAAACATAGTTGATTCAAAATGGGTTTTCAAGACAAAATACAAGTCAAATGGTTCCATCGAAAGGAGGAAAGCTAGACTAGTTGCAAAGGGGTTTCAACAAATAGCTGGGATCGACTATGAAGAAACATTTAGCCCTGTAGTCAAAACGAGCACAATCAGGATAATTCTTTCCATTGCAGTGCACCTCAATTGGGAAGTCAGGCAGCTTGACATCAACAACACATTCCTAAAGGGATATCTTAGAGAAACAGTATTCATGCATCAACTAAAAGGATTTGTCGATCCTACCAAGCCTAATCACATATGCAAACTATCTAAAGCAATTTATGGACTGAAGCAGGCACCAAGAACTTGGTTTGATAGTCTCAAAACTGCATTGTTGAACTGGGGTTTCCAAAACACAAAGAGTGACTCCTCTCTTTTCCTTCTAAAAGGTAAAGATCATATCACATTCCTTCTTATATATGTAGATGACATAATAGTCACAGGTAGCAACAAAGAGTGACTCCTCTCTTTTCCTTCTAAAAGGTAAAGATCATATCACATTCCTTCTTATATATGTAGATGACATAATAGTCACAGGTAGCAGCAACAAGTTTCTTCATGCTTTCATCAAACAACTTAACAATGTCTTCTCTCTCAAAGATTTGGATCTTTTACACTACTTTCTAGGGATAGAAGTACAAAGAGATGCTAGTGGAATGTACCTTAAACAATCCAAATACATTTGTGACTTGCTGAAGAAATTCAAGATGGACAATGCCTCACCGTGTTCAACACTGATGATAACAGGTAGGCAACTCACCGTTGAGGGGGAGAAATTGAGAGATCCAACTATGTTCAGACAAGCCATAGGAGGGCTACAATATTTAACTCAAACAAGACATGACATAGCCTTTTCTGTAAATAAACTCAGTCAATACATGAGTTCACCCACCACTAACCACTGGCAAGGCATAAAAAGAATCTTGAGGTATCTCCAAGGCACCATTAATCATTGCTTGCACATTAAGCCATCCACTGACTTGGATATAACAGGGTTTTCCAATGCTGATTGGGCCACTAGTGTTGATGATAGGAAATCCATGGCTGGCCAATGCGTGTTCCTTGGTGAAACACTCATTTCTTGGTCCTCAAGAAAACAAAAAGTGGTATCAAGGTCAAGTACAGAGTCAGAGTACAGAGCTCTAACTGGCCTAGCTGCTGAGATAGCATGGATTCGTTCGCTACTTACTGAACTTAAACTCCCATTGCCAAGGAAACCCATACTATGGTGTGATAACTTGAGTTCCAAGGCACTAGCCTCTAATCCAGTACTGCATGCTCGTTCTAAGCATATTGAAATTGATATTCATTATATTTGAGACCAAGTACTACAAAATGAGGTTGTTGTGGCTTATGTTCCTACAACAGATCAAATTGCAGATGGTCTCACCAAGCCATTAAGCCACACACGCTTCAGTCAACTTAGAGACAAACTTGGTGTGATCCACTCACCACCAGTTTGAGAGGGGAAGTTAAAGACATATAAATGATATTTATATATCATTATTAGCATTTACCTATTATTATTATTATTATTATTATTATTATAGGTTTTATGTGTCATTATTAAAATTAATGTATAGTATTTATTACTATCATAATTGTAAAATCATGTCCTACATATATGTATGTTGTTCTTCCATTGTTACTAATAAGAAATAAAAAAATAAGATCTTTTTGTCTCTCATCATTCCCTCATTTTTTCATCTTTTTTTTCATAACTTCATTCTCTATCAAGTAGGAGAATCCTTATCTTTGTGTTACATAAGGGATGGACATACCCCATTAGTACAACATTACTAGATATAATCATTTTGTGTTAGAGATCATACTTTTTCTACATCTCAATGATCTATAGTTGAGGAACAAAATATTTATTTGTTTAATAATTGTATAATTATAAAACTGTTACAAAGTGTAACATTTCCAAATTTCAAAACTAAACTTACTATTAACATAAAATCATCTTAAAAATAAAATTACACATTTTGTACTATTAACATTTGTATAGTTATAATATCGTGTTTTTTAATTCTAACTAATAGAGGAAAAGAGAAACTTGGTATAATCATGAATTAAGAAAATTAGTAGCTAATGAGGTAATTAAAAAAAATAGTCGTAGAATTGAGAAAGATGGAATCAAGGAGGATAAGTTTTACACCTATTTAACCATATACCCTCTTTATTCTTTAGAACAAAATCAACCCATTCTTTCTCTCTTCAATTTATACAATCAAAACAACACAACTTCACTCTCTAGGCTTCATTTTTTCTTACTTAAGTCCAATAAACACATACAACCTATCACTACAAGAAAATATTTATATACCTACGGAATTTAATCCTTGGGTAAATTATTAATTACCCACGGAAAAACCGTGAGTAACTTTGTTATTGAATAAAAAAATTTTTAAGCCGATTCCACAGTTAGGCAGTGGGTAATGTTAAAAATAATTCGTGGGTAATGTTAATAAAAATGCAACTCACCTTAAGTTTTCAAAATATTTTCGTATTTTCAATTTCCACGGGATGTCCGTGGGTAAAGTTAATATGTAAAATTTTTTAAAATTGTTCAATTTTTTAAAATTGACAAAATGTAAAAAAAACTTAATCACATAACCCGTGACACCAAACCTAATATCATTACCAGTGCCACCAAACCCAATCATATACTCAACCTCTCCGCCACCAAACCTCAACCTTACCGCACAATACCGTTACACCTCGCCGCCATCATCACAACTTTGACGTCTTCGTAACTCTCGTGTAGGAGCTTCAGCGCCGTTCTCGTGACATTCTCTTCGCGACGTCTTCAACTGCATTTTCGACCTTCTCTTCAGCGCCGTTCTCTACACGTTATTTATGAGTAGTAGGAAGAGAGTGGAAGGAAGGAAATAGAAGAGGAAGGAAATAACTCAGATAATAATTCAATAACTATATTTTTTTTTTGTCCCTTTGGTCTTGTACCTTTAAAATGCAACTACACCTCGCCTTCGACAAACACTGTGAAACATTTTCTTTTTCTTTGCATTTCTCAAACCCTTTTCTCTCTACTATCTTCAACAAACCCTAATCACCAAAAACCCTAAATTCAATTTCGAACAACCCTAAATTCATCTCTCTCTTTTCACTTCGTGATTTGCAGTAGCAAGTAAGTTCTATTCTCCTTCCAAATCATTTCAGTTTGCGATTTCACTTTTTATTTTGGTAATCTTGCTTGTTAAGTGTAATTTTTTTGTGATTTGATGAATGAGGTTGTGGATTTGGATTTGTTCTGTTTTTGAGCTGATATGAATGCTAATCTAAAATTTCAATTTACAATGCTTCAATTTCAGTTCAATAATTCTTTGACCCTTCTCTTTTGTTCAATAGTTTCAGTTCAATTTCAGTATAATGCTGATGTGAAGTGCGGTGAACGAAAATTAAATGTTGTATACGAAGCTGGTATCAACCGACATAAATTAGTGAAGGTTATTTTGAAGGCAAGTTGATGAAATCAATGAGCAAACATCTATTCATTCAAATCTTATTGGTATGCTAGAGTATTTTGTAACTAGTATTTGTAATGTTGTTCTAATTGCATTAGACCTGTCTGTTTGTGCATATATGTAATATTTAAGGTGTGTGTGTATCAATAGCTTCTATGGGAAACCAGCTCAGAATAATTGTCTCGACTTTGCATATGAATTTTGAAGCTTTATTTGGGTATGGTGTCATTCTAGGTCTTATCATGACGGGGAGCATTATAACAGTGTTTGGTTAAAGGATGATCCTTGTGATGGACCTGCAAGGTCGATTGTAATTAAGGTTCTTATTGGAATTTTGTTAAGAGTTAATTAAGAGTAGTAGCTATTTACTGATTAATTTTAGTTTGTGAAAGGCGAATGCCGATCTTTCAGCGCCATCCCATCAAACAAAAGATAGAGCTAGCAGACCCTATGAGCAAGCTGGTGGGCAAACTTTTCAGTCAGGGTCTGTATAGGTGGTTATGGCTGGAAGTGGATGTGAAAATAGAGAAAAATTGGAACAGGTGCAATAAGTGGATGCGTTTTTCTTTGTTTGAAAATTGATGATATCTTAGTTAAAGGAGAACTCTTGCAGCTTGCTGTTTTTTTTCTTCTGGAAATTAACAACTTTACATGTAAGTATAAATTCTTTGTTGCAGATTCTAGATCAGGTAAATGGAGATGTTGGGGCTGCAATAGAGTTTCTAATAGCAGAACAAGGAGCAGAAGAGTGCTCTTCAAATTTTGATTACCTTCAAAGTTAGGCTAGTGCTAACGGTAATGTCTAGTCATTTCATTTTGCACTTTCTGAAAGCCAAACCATCATAGCATTTAGTCCCGGCCTCCATTTCTTCACTAATATAGTGCTATATTTTTTTTTCTTCTTTCTGTTCTTTCCTTTCTATATTTGTAGTTACTTTGTTCATGGGATCCCTGCAAGAGACCTACTGCAACAGAGGCCCTTCAGCATCCTTTCATCTAGGTTTTCTTTTAACTAACTCATACTTTAAATTAGCTTTAAAAAAAATTATTTTTATCTTGTTTATGCCAAAATATATCTTGCTTTCAGTAAGCTTGGGTTTTTACTATTTTTATTCAAAATGATATGTAGAGCTGCTTTTACATCCCGCCATCGCTTCGCAGCAGATCTGTAACCAGAACTCCTCCATCTGGTATGTAATTTTATTTATGCTGCATTGCATGCTAAGGATTCTATAAGGACTATATGGTTCAATTGGAGGGGATACTAATACTAAACTCTTAATTGTTTCTTCCTTTTATTTTTGCAGTTGGAATAAGGGGATCAGTGGATCGGCAATCGGTCAAGAGATATTCTGGTGCATTGCCTAACTCTTTTGCAGCATAATTCTTTTGCATGGTCCCTCAGGGACTGGAAAGACGTCTTTATGTAAAACATTAGCTCAGAAACTATCAATTCGATTCAGCGCAAGGTGCATCGATCTATTATTGATATTTTATTAATACTCTAAGTATTAATCATATTTATCAATGAAAACAAGTAAGTGAGTGTAACAAAATTTGCCTACCATTTTTCCCACTCAGATACCCACAGTCTCAGCTTGTTGAAGTGAATGCACATTCTTTGTTCAGTAAATGGTTCTCTGAAAGCGGCAAGCTGGTATGCATGTATGCCTTTACTTTTGGTGTTTGACACTTTCGTAGATTTGCATATTGACCTTTCGTAATCCATGCTCGTATTACTTCTTAGCTTCAATGTTTATTATATTGGTGGGCTTGGCAATCAAAATTCCTTCATGTTACATGGGCTGGGGGCATAGTATTTCTGTACTTATAATTGCCGCTTTCAATTTGATACGAAGCTTGATCAAAGGATTGAGTTGACTCAAGTAGCTAGATATAAACTTAACCCTCCTTCCCCTCAAAAAATCAACTCGCAAACACACTCTAAATTGATGAGTGCCATATCATATAGCAATCTGCTTTCTGTTTGAGTTACACAAATATTTTACCAAATACTTGTGTCACCTTTACACAATTTAGTTGTAGAGTAATGCTGATTCCAGTAAGAACATAGTGTCTTTGTTAGTCGCTCAACATTTAGTTTCGTTCTCTGCGAGATAAGCTAATAGTCTGGTGATTTTTTCTGCATATTATCAGTTAGTTATTGTTGATGACGATTATCTAGTCTCTATCATGCGCTTACGTTCAGAATATTGTCGTGTTGATAGCATTCAATTCATTGGGCTGATTGATATGTTTTTGGCGAACTTCCTCTAGGTGCAATATCATGTACTCAATGCCAAGGTACCAGAGTTAATTTGGTTGATCACTTCAATGGACATTTTAAAGCTGGTGGATTATACTGGCTATGCAGGTAACTAACTTTATTGAATACCATAATACTCTTTTGTTATTTTGTATGATGCTGATTCTACTAACTCAACTTTATAATTCTCATTTTCATAATTCTATTTCCCCTGCACATTTTTGTTTTATTTCTGCAATTGCTTCCACTTTGGAGCCATTTACATACAAACAGGAAGTTCAACATCAACATTGGATTCAGGCTATGGATTCTGAAATTCAAGCCTTGAATCAGAACCATACTTGGGTTCTCACTTCCTTACCTCCAGGTAAGAAAGCTATAGGTTGTAAATGGGTATATAAAATAAAGTACAAATCTGATGGCAACATTGAAAGGCATAAGACTAGGCTAGTTGCTAAGGGCTACACTTAAATTAAAGGTATTGATTTCTTTAACATATTTTCTCCTGTTGCCAAGTTGACAACTGTAAGATTATTGCTTACTTTAGCTTTCTTCGTAAATTTACATTTGCATCAATTGGATGAAAATAATGCCTTTTTACTTTAGCTTCCCTAATGTTTTCTTAATTCTCATTTCAGGATCATAGACTTGGGATACTTGAAGTATTTTCTATGCCAAGAAGTAACAAGATCAAAAGAAGGACTCAACGTTTGCCAACACAAGTATGTGTTGGACATACTCACTAGTGCTGGCCTACTTGCTGCAAAACCTACTACAATCCCAACGCATAGAGGAACAAAGCTTACAAAGGAAGATGGCACCCCTTTGGTCGATCCTACTATCAATTTTAAATATCAATTATAAATCAGTATAATAGTTTACAAATAGTTCGTGGGTAAAGTTACCCACGGATTTTCCGTGGGTAACTTTACCCACTGAAAATCAGTGACTCATAGTACCCACGGAAAATAGGTGAGTCATATTATCCACAAAAAATCGGTAAGTCATATCACCCACGGACATTCCTTAAGTAACCATATCCTACTGATTGTCCGTGGGTAAATATTTACCTTCGAGCGAAATAGCTACGGACCCGTGTCCGTGGGTAATCTGTGGGTAATTTTACGTTATCTACGGACTTTCCATGGGTAAAGATAAAATCTGCCGTAGGTAATAACAGTTTTTCTTGTAGTGTATTGTCTTCTTTATCTTGAAAACAGACCATGTCCTTCTTCCGTCTCTTCTTTACTCATTACCACACGTTACTCAACCTTTCTTTCAATCAACCAAAACACATGCATACACCTTACCCATACCTATTTGTTACTATTAAATAAATCCATAACCACAAGACGGTGAAAAGTAATCAGAACAGAAAAGAGAATCCGCGTAAAAATGGATGGAGGGAGAATAGGGAATTAATGAGTATTGAAGAAATGAGCTTAATGGGGTGGAAGCTAGGGTTCACCATTTCATTTCTACAAAAGTTTAAGTTAACATAGAACCTTAACTTAAAACTCTCTAGAGTGTGTTTAGGATTTTAAATTTGATTTAAATGTGATTAAGTAAATAATTTTCTCTTTTCATTCATAAATATTAGTTTTTATGTCTTACATGTAATGTGTTTTTTGATGTGGGTTTCATGCAACTTTTTCTTGGTTTAAATTATGATTTAAGGTGATTTTGAGAGTTAGAATAGAATGAGATTATGATAAAATTCAATAAAAAAAATTGTATCATATTAAATTTACTTAGCGAATTTAAATTGGCTAAGATAATTTTCTAGTTTGGAAGGATTTTTTTTTTTTTGGTTAATATTCGCTGAGCAAATATATGTCGATGAACGATTTTTACATAGTCTGGGACTATATTTTAAGTGTTTTTTTTAACTGTTTTCGTTCGGTTTCACCTATATTATGTCTAGCACTTCAATTAAGTACATAAAGAATTATAAATTACTCCTAAACTCTTTCATGAATTATCTTAATATTTAATGTTGCATTTTGTATAAACTTGGGGTGATATATGTGAATTGAATAAAAGATTTTGTTTTTTTTATTTACGCATACACATCTATAAATATAGGTTTGTGCATGATATATTCTAGAAGTTGAAAAAATAAATTGATAAATAAGAGTATTGAGATGAATCATATATGTATTTTGACGGATTTCTTCAATATAGAAGAAATACAATTTTATAGTGAGTTGATTGAATTCTTAAATAAAGGAGGAATTAGTAAGAGAAGAGCAAGTAGGAAGCTTCTTACAATCATAATGTCTGACTCATCTTACTATGGACTAGTATCTCTCAGGTGACTCACGCTTAAGCGATTTGGTATACGGGTTTTCTAAAGCATTCTTGACTGTTATCATATAAATTTATCAATTTATATGGTTAAGTATATGATTCATCTTAATAACTAAAATACGAGTTTAATTTAATTATGTTACATGAGAGTTTAAGATTTAGTGATGACATGACTTTTCCTTATTTAGCACACCAAGTATGATAGGTAATATCTTACAATTGTTTTTCTTATTCTTTGTAGTCAAGTTTTATAACTAACTATGCTATTGGCATGATGTTTTCAGGTATTTAGCATTGAAGAATTGAAGAATATATCTTGATTGCTCTTAAATTTTTTAATATAAAGTGAAGTCGCGATATCATATAAGAGTCAGACTCTTAGATTTAGAATTTATTTATTTTACCTTATGCTAAATTCCTTATGTATATGTATCTTTGTAGTATGTGGAATTAAAGTATTGAGTATTTAATGATGGATTATTTGTATTTTAAAGAAGAGCTTTTCATTTTATTTTATTTCAATCAAGTTCTAAATTATTTTTAAACTTCAAAAGTTATTTTACATTAACAACTTTTAAAACATGAAAATTTAGTCATATTTTGTTTTAATACCTTATTTAAAATTAATGGATTATGTCGAGGACATTAATTATAGTCTTTTCTCATAAATTATTATAGACTTCCATATTTTTTTTTATTAAACTAATTTCGTTAAAGCAATATAATCATCAAAATTCCAAAATTCAACTCTATTGAGAATAACTTATTTAAATGATATCATTATGGTAAATATCTACAAACGGTACATTTTGGAATATATTTTAATTTTATTATTTTTACTATATGTCAATATACTTTATGTTACTGCTATTTTTAAACTCTTATGAAAGTTTATGATTATTTTCATTTATATCCTCAATAATAATAAAATGTAGGTTTTGTGTATTTCCGCTGTGTATAATCAAATTCTTTTCTCAAATGCTTGTGACTATATTTGTAGCATTTGAGTATTTTACGTGAGTTATTCAAATTTAGTATATAATCTTTTTCTTTTTTTAATATACTATAGAATTAAACTCTTTCATATATGATGATACAACTTTTTATTTAATCATCATTGTAACAATCTATCCTCACTATTTTAGAATTTTGTAAATTTGTGACATATTTGGTAAATTCGAGAATTTTGGTGGTATTAGCATGATGAAATTATTTGTATATAGGAATTTTACTTTATGATTATCAGGAAAAAAATTGAAATTAAATAAAAAAATTTCTACCAATAATTAAATTTCCTTATCATTTATTATTATTGTTATTATTAGAACGAGTGGTAGTTGTAAAATACAAGAGCTGGAAGAGAAAAAAGTTAATTTTCCCTTATCCCTCAAATCTCACGACGTCAAACACACCAACATCACTCACTTTACAAATTCAGTAAAAATCCATCCACTTTACTACTCAAATCCTCTCCACTGTCAACCAAGAACACAACACAAGGCAAAATGAGGGAAAATAATAAAAACCTAGAACAGAGAACGAAAGGGGGTGATTCAAAAGAAGAAGAGAAAGGAAAAAAATATGTCCAAGGCTTTGATCTCTAACCTTGTGCGAGTTCCTATTTTCTTTCTTTAAGGAATTTCTCCAAAGACTTGTGCATGCATGTTAGTTTTGTGAACTTTTACAAGAAAAATATGTTTTACTTAAAAAAAAAAAATTATCATTCCTATGTTTTTTTTCTAGATAATTAAAATAGGGTGTTCCATTTTGGTATTAATTAGAGAAAGTCAAACCTTTTATATTGTGGGTAACATCTTGTTTTTCACTATATATTCTAATTATCAATTCATTAAATATTAAGTTAGATCAACTTAATATTTATGTTCGATATGCACAAAATATGGCAGAGAATGCAAGGCGTAATGCTCAACCTCATAATGTCGTACCTTGGGAGCAGATACTGGAGGTGATACAACAAGCGCCAGCTACCACAAAATTGGTGAATCATTTAGCTCAAGCTAGAGGACCGATGCAACCTCCGCCGCAACCCGAAGCGCCAAACCAAATTTTCTATGAAGGGAGAAACAACCGTTGCAACGAACATGCTGAAGGGAGAAGCAGAACATTGGTGGAAAAGAGCAAAGGCGCATATGGTGAACTTGGCCACTCCTTTAGATTGGGAGCACTTTCAATCGGTGTTTTTGGATATGTATTGTCCTAAGAGATTTAGAAAGAAAAAGGAACAAGAATTCATGCATCTGAAGCAAGGAGATATGCCAATAGTAGAGTATGTGGCAAGGTTTATAGAGTTGGCTAGATTCTCATCTCATGCTCGTTATGCTGTAAACGAAGAGTGGAAGATCAACTAGTTTGAATGGGGGGACTAAGGCCAGACATTAGGAGTCACTTGGCACAACTTGAAGTCATGAGCTACGCAACCTTAGTACACAAGAGCTACATAGCTTAAGAGAGTTTGAGAAGGGTCTAAGAGGAAAGCCAAATGAAATGGAAAGAAAAAAAAAAAGATTCCACCAAACTCTCCCATCAATTGAAGATTAAAACCGCCCCTAACAACCCCTAACAACGTAAACAAGTTCGTACTTCAAACTCACAAAGAGCGGGGAAATGTTCAAGGTGTGGTAAGAACCATATCATATAGTGTCTCGCAGGAAGGAATATATGCTATTGGTGTAAGCAGCCTGACCACACAATTCAGAATTGCCCTATGAGCAAAAGGCGGGGAGATGCTACCCAAGTAACCCAAACTCGAGGAGTCCACACTCTGAATGATAAGAAAGTGGTATTATTGCTCAAAGTATTTTAAAAAGAGTTTCTCTATAAAACATTGTTTTGTTGTTGACAAAAAGTTGTTTTGCCGAAAGAAAACGGGGTTGTTTAATTTGAATAATTATTTTAAAATGTGAGTTTTAAAGCTATTAAGTTGTACCACTTGTGTCTTAAAAACTTAAGGACTAAAGAAATATCACATCTAGTTAATCTATTTAAGAATAGTTTTATTATTTGTTATCTGAAGTAGTTTTAAAACCACTAATTTATACAAATTGTCTTAAAAAAACTAAGACTAAAAATATGTTACATCTAGTTAACCATTTAAAAATAATTTTTTATTGATTAATTTGTTTGTGAAAAACTCAAAGATTAAAAAATGTCACATCTAATTAACCGTTAAATATTTGATTATATCTTTATCTTTGTTTATTTTTTAAGAATTAAAATTTGATGTTGAATATTGAACAAGTTTTGACGATTCGATGAAATAAAACCAGCAATAAAGACAAAAATCAAACACATTTTAATTAATAATAAAACATAATATTATATACAAGTTGCAGCTTCCTTCAAAGCATATTTTAATTAAATAAGAGTTGCGGTTTCTTTCAAAACACATTCTAATTAAATAATAGAAACAAACCCCATTTTAATTTTAAATAACTCAAAGGGCTAAAATAAATTTTCAGCAGAAAACACATAAGTTTATACAGACTAAGAGAGGACATCTGATAACACTACTTTCGACGAAATAAAATAAATTAGGCTAGTTAGTCATATCCATAATTATTTATATTTAATGAAATAAAACATGTATATGATATTGGACAGTTTCTTTCAGACATAAAAAGAAGGTTTAGCGGTAAAAAAGGGAACGTGATAGGGAGTCCTCTTTCACGAAAATAAATTTTGCATCTTTTAGGAAGATAAAGTTTGAAAAGCAAAGCAAAAAGGAAAAGAGGGAGAAGTACATGCCTTTCTCGATACAAACAAAGGCCACAGTGAAGATGGAGGCGGTGGTGTGTGATAGACTGAGCAATGTAGGAGATGAACGTAGTAGTCGCAGTTCTCTTTTCCATTCTTTATCTGTATTCATATTTATTTATTTCATTTTTGTTGATTTTGTTGTTCCAATTAGTTTGAGTTTGAGTTTGTTTATGGTTATCACTCGATTTGACGGAGGATGGTGGATTTTTGGATCTCTATATTTTCTTCTCTGGTTTTCTTTCTTATGTTGTTTCTTCTTTTTTTTCTTGTTAAAAAAACCTATTTTTTTTCTTCATATGCAAAAAAATAAAAAAAATCACTCATTTTATATGTTATGATTTTTCTAACAAAAACAAAAAAACCTCCTCCTTGATTGAATTGATTTTTCTATTCTCAATTTATAAGCTATAAGGATAAATCTTTATAAGTCTGATTTTTCTAAATTCAAGTTTGGTTTTTCTATTGTTTTTGCAATAATTGTGAAACTGTGTAACAAAAAAACATCCTCCTTGATTGAATTGATTTTTCTATTCTCAATTTATAGGCTATAAGGATAAATCTTTATAAGTCTGATTTTTCTAAATTCAAGTTTGGTTTTTCTATTGTTTTTGTAGTAATTATGAAACTGTGTAGATGGTAAGGGAAAAAAGTGGCTCAACTTTTGTTTGTTTGCATTCTTAGCGCCGATGATTATAGCCTTATTAGGAGAAAGAAAAAAAGAGGATAAAAAATGAAGCTAAAAAGAAGATGGAGGGAGGCATTGCTATGCATAGAAGAGAGAGGAAGAATACATTTTTTTTTGTTTTTTTTTTTTTTTTTTTCTGTAATGTAATGGGAACACCTATGTACATATGGACTCAAAATTGGGCCAGACTTGTAAAATGATGATTTTTTTAGATTTTATAATAATATTTGCAAAATATTTATTAAACATATTATTACTTATTTTTTTTGAATTCTGGACAAAATTAGGATATTACAGTTGCTCATATTTAATTATATTTTTCTATAAAATATGAACAACAAGAATGGTTTTCATTTTATCGTGTGGTTTATTTGATGTGCAATGAAAAAATAAACAAATGATGAAAAATGATTGTCTGCAAATTGGATATTGGTGCGTAGATCGACATGAATAAAAATGATTGTCTTCAGATTGGTTACTGATACATAGATTGGCAAGAATAAAAATGTTACTGATGCATGGATAAGAGGTGGTTGATAATAAGGTGGACTTAGAGGGTTGGATTGAAGGTATGAGACTTGTGAGGTTGCAGCAACATATAGGTAGGACATATAAGGCATTTGGAGTAACACTAGCTGAAAATTTGCAAGTCAAAGAGAATTTATGTGTGGATGATAGAAGGTCCTTGGATTTACCATAACAGCATCAGCATCCCCTTCCTTCTATTTTGTGAACCCCGTTAGAGGTTTCTTTGCATTGTTCATTACACAAGCAATTTTTCCATTCCTCATCCCCTTTCTACTCTTTCCCCTACAATGACCATGTTAGAAAATTTTGATGATTCACTTCTAATCATCCTATCATAAAAAGGTGATTTGAGGGTATCCATGAAGATAGCTACCATTTCTTTTTCTAATAGAAGCGGTTCTACTTGAGTAGACAATCCCTTCCATCGTTGGGCATATTCTTTAAATGTTTCATTGTCTCTTTTCACTGTGTTCTGTAATTGTATTCTATCAGGGGCCATATCAATGTTATACTTATATTGTTTCAAGAAAGAATCTGCCAAATCTTTCCAAGAGTGAATGAGACACTTTCTAGACATGTATACCAACTTGAGGTTGCCCCAGTTAAACTGTCCTAGAAAAAGTGAATCAGGACCTTATCTTCATGTGCATGAGGCCATTTTCCTACAATACATGGTCAAGTAGTTTCTTGGGAAAGTTATCCTTTTATACTTCTCAAAATTCGGAAATTTGAATTCTAGCGGTACGACCACGTCGGGAACGAGGCAAAGATCAAAGGCATTACTTGAACCTAGATAACTCCCTCCTTCTACAGCTCACAATCTATCTTCAATAACTTGTATCTTAGCGTCAGGTGGTTGACTCTCAATTGGAATGTCCATTCAAGACTTACCAACCATTGGTAGCATGGAAATATGGGTGGTATGGGGATTCGAAGAGTTCCATTGGCCAAAGTGTGAGTGTACTTGTGGTTTAGTGTTCACTGTAGGTGCGGCTGGAAACATACCGATACCATGGGCATAACTAGGAGGAAATTTGTATGGTCTGAAAGTAGGTGTCGAGTTATTGATCGATAGTGCTTCAATATTTGGATCGGTTTCTTGTGGCAGTGATATGTTCTATGCGGCAAACATTTGGGAATCATTTATTGTCGAGTAGTCATTAATCAATGGTGGAGTATAACCATGTGGAAGACCCAATAATGGGAATTGGTGTGTTTGGGGGTATTTAGAATTACTAGTTGGTGGTAGTATGTGTCCATGAGGATATGTTTGCAAACGGTACTGTAACATCCGCTAAATTTATTATTTAAAATAATTAAGACCTATAAATATATATATTTTTCAATATTAATTTAGGTGTGATAATTATTTGCCTTGTTCGACTTATTGTAGTTGATAAAATCATTAGTAAAAATGATTTAATCAATAGAGAAGTTTTATATAATTATATATAGATGTTTTTTTTAGTACAAGAAGAATTTGGGTTAAGGGTTTGTGGCTTGGTGTGACCCAACCCATAATAGAAATTTGGGCTTGGAGTTTGAGGCTTGATTTTTGTATGATCAAGGTTAAGAAAAATAAATAAATAAAATAATATTTTCTTCCTTCTATTCTTCATTTGGGTCCAACACTATCTACCTAATAATCTCCACTTTAAATTTTCCCTAAACTCCACAATATTTTCATACTAAGTAATAATAAGCAAAAAAGAATACCGAAACCCTAGCCGCCATCACCTTCACACCTCCTCTTCTTCGTTCATCAAAACCTTGGAATTTCTTTTCTTGAGAACAACTTCGTGGAATCTTAGAGCTTTGTACTAGGAAGAAAAGCGCCCAAGGTAAGGGCTTTTCCCCACACAAATTATTGTTAGACCGTTAGTTGGATGGCATGAAATTAATAATTGTGGTCGCTTGCTTTTTGAAAGGAATAAGTCGTAGACTAATTAATTAAAATAATGAAACCCGAATCCTTTGCGTTGAGTCAATAAATAATATAAGATTTTTTTTAAGAAGTAAAGTATGGATTTTTATGTTTTATATGATAAAGTTTTAATTTTTATGAAAGATATGAAGTAAAATATGAATTTTTATGTTATATATATAAGGTTTTATTTTGATGATGTATATGAGTTGGTGTTTGAATTTTCTTGTTATATATATTAAAGTGCTAATTTTTAAGGTGGGTGTGATATCAAGTTTTTGATTTTTATGTGTATGTGCTGAAAGTTATAATTTTTATGATTATTTGTCGATGAATATGTCATACTCATGATATGGATGTGTGGTATGTGATCTTAGTGGCAGGTATATTTTCCTCATTGGTATGAGTAACTTTTCTGTGTGGAAGTTGTCTTAGTGGCAGGTTTATATCCGGATCATATAATTATAGAAGCATGCATTATACATATGTTTTGATATACAACTTACTGGTTTGCGCATTTTTTTTCTTTTAAAATTTGAAGTTTTTACTTTTATTTTTTTGTGTTATTATTCTATATGTTTAGCTTTGGTTTGATGTGGATGATGGAAAAATCTAACCCTTACAACAACATTTTAGGTACTTATGAGTTTGAGGAGATTCAAGAGTAGTTGATGAATATTAACGTGCGACGAACGTGGGGTAAAAATAGGGTTTTCAAGACAATTTTGTAATAATTGGATTGCCGCAATATTCTATGTCTATTTTTAAATCATTGTCACCAAACTTTAATAAGCTTTTTTTTGTTTTAGTTTTTGATAGACATTTTTTAATAATATTAAATAAACGTGATTGTTACTAATTATGTAAATAGATAAATGTTAGATATTCTTACAAAAAAATTATCGTAAATTTTTCTAAAAGCATTTTTAAGTAACGTTTTGGATCAAAAATTTGGGGTGTTACATTATGGTATCAGAGCAATAATCCTCAGAAATGTTTTGGTGGGACGATTATGTATGACGCATGCCATAATTTATGTGTGATGTTTGACTTTGGTAAATTTTGTTCTATGATTTGTTACTAATTTTGTTATATATATTTATATAGGGAAAATTAATACTATACATTGATTACTTGGTCTCTTTTAATGCTGATTTGTTTTCTTCTCAAAAACAGAAATTTTTCATCAATTAATTGCAATTATGATATGCCTTAAATCCTTGATCCTACGATTTGAAATAGTTTTAATTTGATTCAATGTCATAATTAATTAAAATTTTATGATGGTATGAATTATGAATTTATTGTATTATGATTTGAAAGTATCTCGAATTAGTTTGATTCAATGCAATAATTGCTATTGATTTAGTGACGTTGTGAATTTACTACTCATGATTTGAATTTTTTGATTAATTGATGTTTAGATGTTATGAATTTATTATTTGTGAATTAAAGACGTTATCAATTTATTATTATGTTGTTATGAAATTACTATTCCTGATCTGAACTTTTTTAATAATTGTTTGTATGTTATGAATTTAATTATCGTGATTTAATAACGTTACGAATTTACTATTCCTAATTTGAATTTTTAATAATTTACTACTCGTGATTTAATTTGACATTATATAGTAATTGTTTGTACATTTATGACATTAACAATTAATTGCACATATTGATTTTTTTTATTATTTAAAACTATAAAATGATACATTGTTATTTTGCTATACTATGGAATTATTGCGTATTAAATTAGATTGATTTGATTTGAAAACATACAACAATTAATTGGTCTCCACCTTAATGATGTTATTAATTAGAGAAATTGAATTTATAATAGTTATGAATATTCCTTAATTACTTAATTGTGTTATGATCTAAATTTTTGTAATAAAGACAATTCTTTAAACCTCTAAAACGGTGTAAAATTTTAGGATCCCCATAATAGAAGGGAAGGGTAATACCGTAAAAAGTTGTATTAGCGAGATTCTGGCTAAGGAAAGACTTGGTTATTAAGTGGTTCGTTGACCCACCTCTCTTTCCTGGGAACTCCTCTAGTACACGACTTACCGTGTGACCTGAACCTACTGTCCCAATAATAGAAGGAAGAGTAATACCGTAAAAAGTTGTATTAGCGGGATTCTAGCTAAGGAAACACTTGCTTATTAAGTGGTTCGTTGACTCGTCTCTCTTTCCTGGGAACCCCTTGTTAAGACAAACTCTCATTTTTAAAGTTTTGATGATAATAAACAAAAGTTAATTAAGAACGTTAATTATGATTCTAAAATGTTATGTTAATTTAACTTGTGCTTTTGAGTGCATTTATTCAAAGATAGGATTCAAGCAAAGCCAATAAATCAGCATAATAAAGAACAGAGAACATTCTTGACATAATCTGGAAAACGGAGAATGTTCTCAAGGCCATGATAGCATAAAGACCAATCAATCTCCATCATTTAATTGAAGTTATTGCCTCTGGAATTTACATTAGTATTAAGGAGTACATGACAAGGAACATATGTGATCAATTACAATCAAAAGAAACCATTTGAATCACAAAGAAAAAAGGCCATGAATTAAGCTGCCCAAGCAACACTGAACAGTCTCCTGTTTTGCGGTCAAGATTGATAAACAATCTTCACAAAGTACAAGGCATCAAGACAGCTTCCAGTACGTTCAGAAATCAGTCCAGATTGATTATCAATCTCCAGGAAACCCAAAAGCTAAAGCTCCAGATTGATCATCAATCTTCAGCAACTACACTACAGTTTTCTACAACAACTTTATGTGATCTCTTCGAATCTGTTTCAATCAAGTCCAAGACTCAAATTCAAGCTACAAAGCATCATCACATATCTGCAATATTGAATGATCATTAAAACTCAAAAATTACTGATAAAAAATAAAGAATTCTATTGACCTCCATTTATTGATCTCAAGCCTATAAAAGGAAGGCCAAAGCTCATGGAAAATGTAGAAGTTCAAGTGCTAATAAGTCTTTCAAAATCATTCACATTTATATACTTGAAACTCTCTCATCACTTAAAAGAATCAGTCTGATCAAGTTCTTAATTACTCTGATACATTTGTACTGAATTCTTTGTAAATAATCGAATCTCAAACAAGAGTTGAGATATCTCAGATTCTAACAAAACAATCTCATCATTATTGTAAAACTCAAACTATAAGAGTTAAGTATAGTTTTGGGTAGATTGTAAGAAATCCTATCAAGGTTGGTAGGTGATTTGATTAATCTCTTTCTGGGTGGAATTAGATTAAAGTTTGTAACAAAGATCAAGGTTGATCTAAGCTAGGTGTTGTAAAAGCAAGAAGGTTCTTATTTTAAACACTTAGCGGACGTAGCCCAAGTTGGGTGAACCAGGATACATCCGTGTGTGGTATCTCTTATTCTTTATCTCTTTATTCAGTTTGATTGTTTTTCAAGATTAAAATACAAACTGTTTTCTATTTTATAACTAATGAAGAACGTTCTCTGTTTTTTTGATAAAACCTATAACGTTCTTCATTTTCTGCTTTCTTAACCAAGAACATTCTTGAGTTCAAATCTTAAGTTTTTCAGGAAATTTTTAAAAGGGAGATTTACAATTCAAACCCTTATTCCTTGTAAATCAATTTTGCTACTTCAATTGGTATCAGAGCACGATCTCTAAAAAGAACACCTAACAAGTGTTAGAGAAAAACATCCAGAAAAATGTCCAAAGCAAAATACATTGTTGAGGGAAAATCCTCAAACAGACCACCATTCTTTGATGGTACTGATTACTATTTTTGGAAAAGCAAATTGCAATTGTTTCTTAAATCACAAAACACATGCATGTGGAACATCATAATCAATGGAAATCATATTCCAAGAATGAATCAAGAAGATTCAACTTCAGCAGAGAAGAAAGAAGCAGACTAGACTGCTGATGATGAAACTAAGGTACTCCTAAATTCTGAAGCTCATTTATTTTTATCGTGTGCTTTGGGTAGGGAGGAAAGTGAAGGGAAGAAAGTGAAAGAGTAGACGAATGTGAAACTACTAAAGAAGTATGGGACACATGGCAAACTCACCATTAAGGAACAAGTCATGTCAAAGAAACAAGAATAGACATTGGTATAAGAAAATTTGAATTATTTGAGATGCAAGAAGAAGAAACTATTGATGAGATGTACGCAAGATTCACAACAATAGTGAATGAGATGCGTTCCCTTGGCAAAGCCTACTTAATACAAGACATGGTGAGAAAGATAATGAGATGTCTTCAAGTTGTATGGAGACAAATGGTAACAGCTATAAGCCAAGCCAAGAATCTTGAAACACTTCCCCTAGAAGAACTGATAGGAACCTTAAGAGCATATGAAATACTACTACAAGAAGATAAACCAGCCAAGAAAGGCAAAGCAATGGCTCTGAAGGCATCTCAAGAAAGCATCATACTACAAACTGATAAAGAACCAGAAGAAACTGGACAAGAAGATGTTGATGAAGAAATTGCTCTTCTCACCAGAAAAATACAAAGAATGATGAGAAGGAGATATCAAATCAAGAAGGGATTTCCAGATAATAATCCCAAAACAGAAACACAAAAAAGCCATATTACATGTTTTGGTTGTAATAAGTTAGGACATTACAAAGCTGAATGTCCCTTGAATAGGAAAACACCAAAACGATTTCCATTCAAAAAGAAATCAATGTTGGCCACATGGGATGATTCAGAAGAATCAGACACAGAGGAAGGAGAAGAAGCCAACATATGCTTGATGGCAGATACAGAAGAAGATGAGGTAACAAATTCTGACTCTTGCTCTTTGTGTGAACAAACGGGAAAAGAATTCGACAACTTGGTAAATGATTCAAACTTTCTCATTCAAAAATGTAGTTCTTTAAAAAAACAAGTTTTTAAAGAAAAAGAAAAGGCTCATGCTTTGATTGATATTCTCAAGAATACCATTCAAGAACTAAGAGAATCAAAACAGCAAAATTGTGAAAATCAGAAAGGTCAAGAACGTTCTGCAGCTAAAACGGAGAACGTTCTCCTTAAATATGAAAATGAAATTTTGAAAACTGATTTGCTAAATTTTATTAAAGCTACTGAAACATTTCAAAAAATTATGGGATCACAAATAAAAATATTTGATAAAGTTGGTCTTGGTTTCTATCAAACTCAAAAAACCAAAATGTATGAAAACTTTTTTATTCCGGAAAGCAAGATAGAAAAATGTAAAAACAAATGTTCATACTGTAAAAAACTTGGACATTTGGAATTTGCTTGCTACTTTAAAAAACGGGATGAAAAGATTAAGAGCAGAAGAATGTTTAAAAGGAAAGAAAGTTCTACAAATAGAGAACTAATTTTGAAAAAACTGCAAAAAGGAGAACGTTCTCCAGACTGTTCTCAAAACGGAGAAAGTTCTGGAATAAAAACTGAACTTTCTCCAGAAAGTTTGAAAAAAGGAGAACAATCTAGAACCTTTACAAAATAAAGATTAAAACCTTTTAAAACTCAAATTTCAAAATCAATACCAAGACCAACAATTAAATGCTCCTACTGTCTCAAATTTGGTCATCAAGAGTCAACATGTTATTTCAAAAAGAAAGAAATTATTAAGACTAACTCTCAAGGACCCAAGACAAATTGGGTACCTAAAGTGGATATAAACTCTTATGCAAGTTGGATTTCAAAGTGCCAAAAGAAAGCCTTGGTTCTTGGACAGTGGCTGTTCAAGACATATGACAGGTGATAAAAATTGTTTCATGTCCTTCATTAAAAAGGATGGAGGATTAGTTACTTTTGGTAACAACAATCAAGTTCAGATCAAAGTTAAAGGAACTATGGGTAAGGCAAAATCTGCTCAAATAACCGATGTTCAATATGTTGAAGGTTTGAAACATAATCTTCTAAGTATAAGTCAGTTATGTGACAATGGTTTTGAAGTTATCTTCAAACCAAGAGTATGTGAAGTTAGAAAAACAGATTCTGGAGAGGTGTTATTTTCTGGAAAAAAGAAAGAAAAATTTATATGTCCTATATTTTGATGAATTACCAGATGAATTCTGTTTTATGTCAATCGATAAAGATAAATGGATATGGCATAAAAGGGTTGGACATATAAGTATGAAAACAATTTCATAAATCTCAAAACTAGATCTTTTAAGAGGATTGCCCAAACTGAATTTTGATAAAAATAGAATTTGTGAAGCTTGTGCAAAGGGAAAGCCAGTCAAGAGTAGTTTTCATTCAAAAGATTTTATAACTACAAACATAACTCTTGAATTACTTCACATAGATCTGAAGGTGCAAACACGAGAAGGGGGGGTTGATTGTGTTTGACTAACTTGAATACTTTTTCTGTTTTTGCAGTTTTATAACAAAACCTGATGTATGAATCAAACAGAGTTAGCAGTGGATATTAAGTAAAAATAAAACACAGAATTTTATACTGGTTCACCGTTAACGAGGCTACGTCCAGTCTCTTCACCTTGAAGGATTTCACTAATTCAAAACCTTGAATTACAACAATACCACTGACCCTGAAAGTCAGTCTTCTCAAATAGTCTAACAATCCTAGACTTTTGAGGAATACAGCACCTTGACTTCTCAAGTCAAGTCTTCTCCTACCAATCTGACAACCTCAGATTGTAGCAGGAATTACAACGCCTTGAATCTAATTGCCAAGTAATCTTCTACCCCTTCTGACTCCCTCAGATTGTAGACTCTACTTTAATTAAATTTGATCAAAGTATTAAAAAGATTTGTTACAAAAATAAAGTGAATTCGTATGGAAGATCAGGAGCTGTTGGCGGGAAGAAACTAAAGACATGATTGGCCAGTTATTTTTTAAAGAAAATCTGAAGCTTAAAAAAGATATGTTTTTTATTTAAGTGAAGCCCGATTGGTCAAGATATTTTTGCAAGAGAATCCAGCAAGATACAGCTCGAAATTAAGCTTAGAAGAGGCCCTAATTCGCATCTATTAAAGGAGGCTCAAGGCAGAATACTTAGCATCGAAAATCACAAAAGAGTCATACACTTCCAAAGCAAACACTCAAGTTTTCAGTGAGGTTAACTGTGAGTTCCAGCTTTCCAGAAGCAAGCACTCGTGTTATTTTCTTTCCCTTGTGTTAAATCTAAGTTGTTGAAGTAGAGTCTACAATCTGAGGGAGTCAGAAGGGGTAGCAGATTACTTGGCAATTAGATTCAAGGCGTTGTAGTTCCTTCTACAATCTGGGGTTGTCAGATTGGTAGGAGAACATTTGACTTAGGAAGTCAAGGTGCTGTATTCCTCAAGAGTTTAGGAATGTTAGACTGTTTGAGAAGACTGACTTGGAGGGTCAGTGGAATTGTTGTAATTCATGGTTTGAATTAGTGAAATCCTTCAAGGTGAAAGGATTGGACGTAGCCTCGTTAACGGTGAACCAGTATAAAGTGAAGTCCTTTTTGTATATGGTACTTCTGTATATCTTCTGACTTAATCTTATTATGTACTTATCATCTGATTTCATCTAATGAAAAGTCTTTATTATGAATCTGTTTGCTATCTATTTGCTCTTGAATTTGCATGATTTTTAATCTTCTGTCAAAATTAAATCACTGCAAAAATTGAGGAGGAGCTTTTAAGCTCTTCAACAATTATAAATTAGAATCAAATTAAATTCTAAATTAACATGTTTGTCATCATCAAAAAGGGGGAGATTGTTAAGACAAACTGTCATTTTTATGGTTTTGATGATAATAAACAAAAGTTAATTAAGAACATTAATTATGATTCTAAAATATAATGTTAATTTGACTTGTGCTATTCAGTGTATTTATTCAAATATAGGATTCAAGCAAAGCCAATAAACTAGCATAATAAAGAACAGAGAACATTTTTGACATAATCTAGAAAATGGAGAATGTTCTCCAGGCCATGATAGCATAAACACCAATCAATCTCCATTATTTAATTGAAGTTATTGCCTCTTAATTTACATCAGTATTAAGAGTACATGACAAGGAACATATGTGATCAATTACAATAAAAAAAACCATTCGAATCACAAAGAAAAAACGCCATGAATCAAGCTGCCCAAGCAAGACTGAATAGTCTCCAATTTTGCTGTCAAGACTGATAAACGATCTTGACAAAGTACAAGGCATCAGACAGCTTCCAGTATGTTCAGAAAGCATTCCAGATTGATTATGAATCTCCAGAAAACCCAAAAGCTAAAGCTCTGGATTGATCAGCAATCTCCAGAACCTACACAATAGTTTTTTGCAACAACTTTCTGTGATATCATCGAATCTGCTTCAATCAAGTCCAAGACTCAAATTCAAGCTACAAAGCATCATCACATATATGCAATATTGAATGATCATTAAAACTCAAAAATTAAGGATCAAGAATAAAGAATTATTCCCAGTCAAAACAAAAATTAAAAATAGTTAAAAGCTGGATTATTTTTAATCAGAAATATTGCCTCTGGTCAAGCCTGACAAGGGCACTACCGATGGCTCTATTGACCTCCATTTATTGATCTCAAGCCTATAAAAGGAAAGCCAAAGTTAAAGGAAAACGTAGAAGTTCAAGTGCTAATAAGTCTCTCAAAATCATTCACATTTACATACTTGAAACTCTCTCATCACTTAAAAGAATCAATCTGATCAAGTTCTTAATTACTCTGATACATTTGTATTGAATTCATTGTAAAGAATCAAATCTCAAACAAGAGTTGAGACATCTCATATTCTAACAAAACAATCTCATCATTATTGTAACACTCAAACTAAAAGAGTTAAGTATAGTTTTAGGTAGATTGTAAGAAATCCTATAAAGGTTGGTAGGTGATTTGATTAATCTCTTTCTGAGTGGAATTAGATTAAATTTTGTAACAAAGATCAAGGTTGATCTAAGCTAGGTGTTGTAAAACCAAGAAGGTTCTTATTTTAAACATAGTGGAAAATCTCACAATTCTGAGGACTGGACGTAGCCCAAGTTGGGTGAACCAGGATACATCCGTGTGTGGTATCTCTTATTATTTACCTCTTTATTCAGTTTGATTGTTTTTTAAAATTAAAATACAAACTATTTTCTGTTTTATAACTAATCAAGAACGTTCTCCATTTTTCGGATAAAACCATAAACGTTCTCCGTTTTCTGCTTTCTTAACCAAGAACATTCTTGAGTTCAAATCTTAAGTTTTTCAGGAAATTTTAATAAAGGGAGATTTACAATTCAATTCCCTCTTCCTTGTAAATCAATTTTTCTACTTCACCCCTCTAGTGCACGACTTATTGTGTGACCTGAACCTACTATATAGTCGTGAATAAAATATTTCGTTACGTCCCTAAGAAGGTGCAACTTGGGAATTACAGGAAAAAATGAGATAGCTCTACCTTAACCTTTTCATGTCTGACTAGTTTCGAGGACGAACCTGTTTTTAAGGGGGTGAGTATTGTAACATCCTCTAAATTTTTTATTTAAAATAATTAAGACCTATAAATATATATATTTTTCAATATCAATTTAGGTGTGATAATTATTCGCCTTGTTCGACTTATTGTAGTTGATAAAGTTGTTAGTAAAAATTATTTAATCACTAGAGAAGTTTCTTTTAATTCTATATATATATATATATAGATGTTTTTTTAGTACAAGAATTTGGACTAAGGGTTTGTGGTTTGGTGTGACCCAATCCATAATAGAAATTTGGGCTTGGAGTTTGTGGCTTGGTTTTTGTATGATCAAGGTTAAGAAAAAAATATAAAAAATAAATAAAATAATATTTTCTCTCTTCTATTCTTTATTTGGGCCTAACACTATCTACCCAATAATCTTCACTTTAAATTTTCCCTAAACTCCACAATATGTCCATACTAAGTAATAATAAGTAGAAAGGAATACCAAAACCCTAGCCTCCACACATTCACACCTCCTCTTTTTCGTTCATCAAAAGCTTGGAATTTATTTTCTTGAGAACAACTTCGTGGAAGCTTAGAGCTTTGTACTAGAAAGAAAAGCGGCCAAGCTAAGGGCTTTTCTCACACAAATTATTGTTAGATGGATGATATGAAATTAATAATTGTGATCGCTTGCTTTTTCAAAGGAATAAGATGTAGACTAATCAATTAAAATAATGAAACCCGAATTCTTTGCGTTGAGTCAATAAATAATATACGATTTTTTTTAAGAAGTAATAAAGTATGGATTTTATGTTATATATGATAAAGTATTATTTTTTATGAAAGATATAAAGTAAAATATGAATTTTTATGTTATATATATGAGGTTTTAATTTTGATGATGTATATGAGTTGGAATTTGAATTTTCTTGTTATATATGTTAGGCTAAATACACCCGTGGTCCCTTAACTTAATTTCAGTTAACGTTTTAGTCCTTTATATTTTTTTTCCCGATTTGGTCCTTTATTTTAATTTTAAGTGACAATTTGATCTTTTATGTTTTAAAATATCAACAATGTTATCCTTTTTTTTTTTTACAAAAATTCATCAAAATTTTCAACCAAAATCCATAAAATTATTTATATTCTTCAATATAATACAAATTTCATCAAATTCGAAACTCAAATCTTCAAAAAAACTCATATTTCCATTTTTAACAACATCAAATAAAGAATAAAATTTGATGAAATTTTTGTAATGTCACTTCTCGTTATTTCTCTATTTGTGTACTCCTCCATGATTCTTGCTTGGGAGCGAGTCCAATAACGATGTCGGGGACTCTGGTTGTTCAACTTATTTTTCTATTTTTTTTATATAAAAAAAAATCATGAGCATGTAATAAACATGAATGGAATGAAGATGAAGTTGTTTAATTATTTATCTCAATTTTATATGATAATTGAATGTAGGGGAATCACGAGCCTTACGTGAATATTCTTAACAAAAACGAATAATTAATGAATAAAATATGGGGGCCGATAAGAAAAACTGCAAATCCTTCATTGATGAGAAAAAAAGTACATCACATTTAAATTAAAAACTACATCGACTATGATATTTCAATCTTCTCTTCTAATAGGACAACCAATCTTCTCCAATTCTTCTACCAAATTTTTGCAATATTCAACGACATTGTAGACTTTGACCGGAGTGTTGAGCGGATGCATTACTACATCAATCTCTCTTAGATGCTTTGGAATTTTTATGATCGCTTGATTAGCTAGCATTTCCAACTTTGAAAAGCAGGTTTTCCAATGGTTGCCTTCATCCTCTAGCTCTTTATACATCTCTTGATTCTTCAACTGAATAAGCAACATCATAAAATGATCCTACCAATATATTTTTTTATCCTTTAAGTCATTATAGATTGTTTATTGTTACTCCATGTAATTCTTCAACTAATTGGAAGTCTTCTTCTTTATTCTTAGTGCACTTTGATCTTTTAATAGTACTTCTTCAGTTTCTTCCTTGTGTTGCCTCCCATTTTTTACTTGATTCTCATACTCAGCTACCATCTCTTTAATTTGTTTCTTTAAATTTTAAACTCCTTTTTTACATTCCTTTCAGAGCTTGCAAATTTTGTCGACAATTGTTACCATATATAGGACTCATCTATAGCTTCATTCCTTTCTCATTTTTGCACATCTAATTCCTCATTTCCACCTCTCAAATAGTCTTGTATATCAAGTTTATCCTCCTCTTCAATTTTCAATCTCTTGTTAGTTCTCTCAAGAAATTTATCCTTACGAATGTTTTTTGACTGTAAGTTCTTCTCTTGGGAGATTTATTCTAAATTTGCTTGTAATTCTTTTTTCTCCACCTCAGATTTCAACAATAATGCTTTAAGTTCTTCTATTTCCTCATTTGTAAAAGGGGTAGCTTCAGGTATTTCTTGATTACTCAAGAGTGTACTGTGGAAAGGCAACTTAATTTCTTAGACTCTTTTCTTTGCCCATTGTTGATAGGGTTCTTTGGTGCTACAACTTCTGCATCCGAGTACTCTCTCTTTTTTAATGATCAGTTCCTAGGCTCGACTTATCCTTCGCAACATTGGTGGGTCTACTATATTCGTATTGTGCAAAACAAAAGCTTCAATGACTCATCATCTGGTTTCTCTAACATAGGGTAGTTAAGTTGCTACAGAGCTACAGTCGGATTGTAATTTATCCATCCTTTAGTTCCCATGAGAGGTACATTTGGAAAATCTCCGCATTGGCATTTTACTTCTTCCACCCCTTGTTGTATATAATACCATGAAATTGTGACTCTGGTAAGTTTAGCTATACTATAAGCTCATTCACAATTATTTTTAACTCCAAAATGATACCCTTTCTTGAACATATGAGACATGAACCAAGTATGCAACACCAGAAGATAACAAAAAATGGTTCTACCTTTCTTCTCATGTCGCAGATGCAGAGAGTAGTATACATAAGCAAGAATCGTGGGAACTGGATTTTGTTTATTCTTGTTAAAAGCTAGAAAGACATTGATTGCAGCAAAATTTACAAATTATCAAGGTTGGGAATAAAACAATACCATATATAATGACAGCCAAAACATCTATAAAAGTACCCCATTATTTTTTAATAGCTAAATCTTATGCCTTTTGCTCTACATTTTTCTTGAAAAACCATGAATAGCTCATTTTTCCTATTTTTTACTTGTCAACTCTCTTATGTGAATTTTCAACACTTCAGCAATTGTGCTCAAGTTTGGGGGTTGTCCAATATATCGATAAGGATTTCCCTTCTCTAAGGGATAACCCAATATTCGTTCGAATTCTTCCATTGTTGGAGCCAACTAAAAGTCTTGAAAGGGGAAACATCTAAAAGAGGATCATAATACTGGGCTAGTGCAGTGAGGGACCCTATTGCACATTTACTGCCAAAAGTGAGAGTCCTTATGGTTCCTCAACACACATGAAAATTGATGCAAAATACCTTATTATGTTCTATTTTTCACTTAGAGAAAGAAAAATGTCATGCAATATGAATGCAACTATGTAGAGATATTGTTGTGAATATATATATATATATATAAAGTTTCGAAGTACGAGGTATTCTTTTGGTGACCTATATGGATATTCTTATGATGAACAGGTCATTGTCAACAACCATAGGTAAATTATTCGGAGTGACAATGCCTTCAACAGGATCAAACTCTAGGTGAGATCTTCATGCTAGTCAAACAGGATGTACATCCAAAAGGCTACCACTACGCAACCTTGAAACTAATCTTAAATTTTGCTTAAAGTCGGGTATAAGGTCTCACTTATAAGTGTGTGTCTTAGTAAAATTATAGGGTGTGGAATATGCATAATTCAATAGCTTCAACAATGTTAACAAAACATATATACATATACAAAAAATAAAACGATCTACTACCTTAAAAGAATATTGACAATTAATACCTATTAAGAAATAATAAACACCTAAAGGAAAGAAAAATGAAGAACAACTAGATATAGAAAAAGTTAAAAATTTTGCAAAATTAATTGTGTTAGGTTTGACTCTCTAAAAGACCCTAATGGAGTCAACAACTGTCGGGACCTAAAATTTCGAGTATTTCTTGAATTCAATAGAGTCGCCACCAAAGTTTAATTAAAATAGAGAAAACTTTGGGAAACCAAGTATAGAGTTTCGGAGTCAATTATGTGCAAGGAATGTATTAGCACCTTACGACATCTATTAAAAAACAGTTACATATAATTAATTGTGCAAAATTTATGTTAACTTAAAAATATTTACTTTCTTCTTATTAATAACTACAAATATAAATTATTTTTTTATGAATATGATATTGAAATAAAAGGGTACTTAAAATAGAGGGAAAATAAAGAAATTTTATTATTGTACTTGACCAAACTGTGATCTTGCTCCTAGTAACTCCAGCTACGATAGAGAAATCAAAGCTACGTAGTTCTTGGGTAGAAAATGCAGTTGTGTTGATTATTTTTAAAGAAAGTTTGTTTTTTTGTTGGCAAAAAGTTGTTTTGACGAAAGAAAATAGAGTTCTTTCATTTGAATAATTTTAAAATGCGAGTTTTAAGACAATTAGGTTGTACAACTTGTGTCTTAAAAACTCAAGGACTAAAAATATGTCACATCTATTTAATCCATTTAAGAATAGTTTTGTTATTTTCGTTATCAGAAGGAGTTTTCAAACCACCAAGTTGAACAACTTGTGTCTTAAAAAAACTCAAAGACTAAAAAGATGTAACATTTAGTTAACCATTTAAAAGTAATTTTTTATTGATTAATTAGTTTCTAAAGACGAGTTTTAGAACAACCAAATTGTCACAACTTGTACCCGAATAGCTCAAAGATTAAAAAATGTCATATCTAATTAACTCCAAAATATTTAATTATATCTTTATCTTTGTTTTCTTTTTAAGAATTAAAATTTGATGTTAAATATTAAACAAGTTTAGACGATCCTATGAAATAAAATCAGCAATAAAAAGAAAAACAAAATACTAGTAAAAAAGATATATGAGTCATAGTCTAATATGTTAAGTAAACAAAACACATTTTAATTAAATAATAGAACCAAAAAATACTATATACAAGTTGCAGCCTCCTTTAGAACACATTTTAATTAAATAAGAGTTGCAGTTTCTTTCAAAACACATTTGTTGGAACCAAGTTAGTTCTAAGTACTTAGGATTTTGATGTTTACAAAAGCACTCCATGTAATCTTATTTTGAACCTTGAATTATTAAATCAAATGCCACCAGAAGCTGAAGTAATTAGAAGCAGAAGATCAAAGGGTTCCAGAGATTGAATCCTGAAGGTACCAGAAGATACTCCAGGATGTCAAAACATCACCAGAAGATATATTTGCTGGCCCAGATCAGAAGGAAGCAAAGTCAGAAAAAGACCTGGACCAGACCAGAAGGAAGCCTGCCAGAGGGAGACTTGATCTAGACCAGAAGGTGGACTAGCGCAGAAGATCAAACGGTCCAGATTTAATCATGAGGATTAACCGTGGAGATTTAATTAAATTTGATCAAAGTATTAAAAAGATTTGTTACAAAAATAAAGTGAAGTCGTATGGAAGATCAAGAGCTGTTGGCGGGAAGAAACTAAAGACATGATTGGCTTGTTATTTTTGAAAGAAAATCAGAAGCTTAAAAAAGATATGTTTTTTATTTAAGTGAAGCCCGATTGGTCAAGATATTTTTGCAAGAGAATCCAGCAAGATACAGCTCAAAATTAAGCTTGGAAGAGGCCCTAATTCGCATCTATAAAAGAAGGCTCAAGGCAGAATACTTAGCATCGAAAATCACAAAAGAGTCATACACTTCCAAAGCAAACACTCAAGTTTTCAGTGAGGTTAATTGTGAGTTCCAGCTTTCCAGAAGCAAGCACTTGTGTTATTTTCTTTCCCTTGTGTTAGATCTAAGTTGTTGAAGTAGAGTCTACAATCTGAGGGAGTCAGAAGGGGTAGCAGATTACTTGGCAATTAGATTCAAGGCATTGTAGTTCCCTGTACAATCTGTGGTTGTCAGATTGGTAGGAGAATACTTGACTTAGGAAGTCAAGGTTCTGTATTCCTCAAGAGTCTAGGATTGTTAGATTGTTTGAGAAGACTGACTTGGAGGGTCAGTGGAACTGTTGTAATTCAAGGTTTGAATTAGTGAAATCCTTCAAGGTGAAGGGACTGGACGTAGCCTCGTTAACAGTGAACCAGTATAAAACTCTGTGTTTTTATTTTTACTTTATATCCGCTCCTCACTCTGTTTTATTCATACATGAAGTTTTGTTTTAAAACTGCAAAAACAGAAAAAGTATTCAAGTTAATCAAACACAATTCAACCCCCCGTTCTCGTGTTTGCACCTTCAATTGGCATCAGAGCTCGGTCTCAAAGCTAAGCACTTAACAGTGATTGAGGAAAGGTCCAAGGGGTTCAACATGGCAGAATCCAAAGATGAACTGGGAGGCAACATCAACAGACCACCACTGTTTGATGGAGAAAGGTTTGAGTATTGGAAGGACAGAATGAGAAGTTTCTTCATATCTCAAGATTCTGAATTATGGAAGATGGTAGTCAAAGGATACACTGCACCTACTGATCCAGAAGATCCAACTAAAGAACTAGACATGGATGATATGAAACTAGATCAGAGCAGATTATACAAACTTCATCACAAGTCCAGAAACATCATGATCAGTGTCATCACATTCAAGGAATTTGATAGATGTACACATAAAGAAACAGCAAAGAGCATATTCGACAGTCTGGTTCTGACCTATGAAGGAAGCCAACAGGTTCAAGAAGCAAGAGCTAACATATTGGTCAAACAGTATGAGATGTTCAAGATAGAAGATGATGAAAACATTGATGGAATGTTCTGCAGATTCCTGACTCTAATATCTGGACTGAAGGTCTTGAAGAAAAGCTACACAACAGCAGATCATGTCAAAAAGATTCTAAGAAGCTTACCAACCAAGTTGAGACCAATGGTTACTGCAGTTCAGCAAGCCAAAGATCTGAACAACTTAAAACTTGAAGATCTGATTAGCTCACTCAGGTCTCATGAAATAGAACTAGAAGCAGATGAACCAAAGAAGAAGAAGAATCTGGCTCTGAAGTTGAAACAGAAGAAAGCTGCAAAGGTAGCATCAAAATCAGAGGATAGTGAGAATGATTGTGATGATATGGCTTACTTAACCAAAAAGATGGTTAAGATCTGGGAAAATAGGAAGAGAAAAAGCTTCAAGAAGAAACATAACAACAAAGGAAAGGAAGAATCTAACAAGAAGAGTATTGTTTGTTATGGATGCAATGAACCTGGACATATCAAGTCAGAATGTCCAAATCTGGAAAAAGGCAAATAGCACAAGAAGAGTTCCAGATTCACAAAGAAGGGTCTGATGGCAGCCTGGGATATATCAGAATCAGAGGAAGAATCGTCTGATGAAGAAGAGGCAGAAATAGCAAAGATGGCACACATCAGGTATGCCTCTGGACTTCATAAAGGCTAGAATTCAGGAAGGAAAGCAGGCAGAAAGAAGAATGATCGAAGCAGTCATTCAAGCAAGTCTGGAAGCACATCAGAGAGAGCAATTCTGGCTCTGATGGCTCATAGAAACTCAAGTTCTGAATACAGCTCAGGCTCTGGAACAGATTTAGAAGATGAAGCAATAAGGTATTTTCTGATCTCTCTAAATCTGAGTTAATTGATACTTTAAAATATTTTTTAAATGCAAATAATAAGATGGCTTTAAAACTGAAAACTCTTAGGGAAGATAATAAAAATCTGACCAAAGAAGTCCAAGTTTTAAAGAATCAAAATTCTGAGTATGCAACTAAAAACAAGGATTTTAAAACTGAAGTTGCAAGACTCAAATCTAAAAATCAAACTCTCAAAAGCAATGTTTGTTCCACTTCCAAAACTGTTTGTGAATCTGATATGCATGAACAATTTTTTCAAAACTTTATTTCTAATGGAATGGAAAGAAGTAAATATGCATCTATGATTTATGGAAACAGTAACACTGGAAAGAGAGGTCTTGGTTTTACAGAAATGATTACTGAAAGCAAAGCAGTTCATTCTAATGTTTTATGCATTGTTTGTGCTAAGAAAGGTCACTCTAAATTATCTTGTCCAATGGTAATATCTGAACAAGATCATAGAGTTGTTAAAACTAACAAACCTGGACCCAATCAGTTCTGGGTACCAAAAGATCAAATTGTCTATGTTGCAGATATTCTAAGCAACAAGAAGGAGACACCAACACTGGTGCCTGGACAATGGATGTTGGTAATGCACAAGCAGAAGAAGGTTTATGTTCCTACTACAACAAGACAAAGGCAATCTGAGTGTGATGGAAGAGGGTCTGGTAACCTCAACCAGAATCAGAATCAGAACCAAAACTGGAACCAGAATCAAAACTGGAACCAGAATCAAAACAGGAACTGGAACCAGAACAAGAACTGGAACCAGTATCAGAAGCACAGAGCCTGGAACCAAAACCAAAACTGGAATCAGTATCAAAAGCACAGGAACTGGAACCAGAATCAACTCTGGAACCAGAATCAAAATCAGTACTGGAACCAGAATCAAAATCAACACTGGAACCAGAACCAGAATCAGATCAGGAATTATCAGAATCACCATAATTACCAAATTCATTAGAACCACCAGATTCACCCAAATCACCAAAATCATCACGGTTATTAGAATCACTGGATTCACCAAAATTACCAGAATCAAAACATGTTCCAAAATCATCAGAGGAATATGGTTTATCAACCAAAGCAGAATCAAGGAAACTACTCAAACAGGCCAGAAGAAGAACTGGCTCTAATGGCTCGAACAGAAGCTAAGTCTGAATCTGAGTCTGACTCTGACTCTGATTCTGACAGAGAAAAGGCAAGGTCTGATCAGCAACACAAAACTTGGTATCTTGACAGTGGCTGCTCCAAGCACATGACAGGAGATAAATCTATGTTTCTGGATCTGACTATGAAGAATGGAGGCAAAGTTTCTTTTGGAGGAAACCATAAAGGTCAGATTGTTGGTACAGGAACTGTTGGTAACACTTCTTCTCCCTTGTCTATTAAAAATGTTCTGTTAGTTAAAGGGCTAAAACATAATCTTCTGAGCATAAGTCAATTAAGTGATTGCAATTATGATGTTATCTTTAATCAAAAAACTTGCAAAGCTGTTAGTCAACTTGATGGGTCGGTTTTATTTACTGGCACTAGGAAGGATAATGTTTATAAAATTGATCTGTTTAGTCTTGCTAAGCAACAGGTTAAATGCTTATTGTCTGTGAGTGAGCAGAATCTGATTTGGCACAAAAGGTTAGGGCATGCAAACCCTAGGCTTATATTCGAATTGAGAAAACTCCAGTTAGTAAGAGGGCTTCCCAAGGTAAGTTCCAAAACTGAGATTCTGTGTGAAGCGTGTCAAAGAGGTAAACAAACTAAAAGCTCTTTTAAAACTAAAACATGTGTCTCTACCTCTCAACCACTTGAACTGCTTCACTTAGATCTGTTTGGTCCTGTTCAAAGAGCTTCTCTCGGTGTTAAGAAATATGGTTTTGTAATTGTTGATGATTACTCAAGGTGGACTTGGGTAAAATTTTTAAAGAACAAAGATGAATCTCACAGAGTATTTATTTCTTTTTGTAAGCAAGTTATGAATGAACAGGGTATTAAGATCATAACAATCAGAAGTGATCATGGAGGTGAATTCGAGAACAAGTATTTTGAAGAATTCTGTGATGAGAATGGCATCTCTCACAACTTCTCATCCCCCAGAACACCTCAACAGAATGGAGTGGTAGAAAGGAAGAACAGATCACTACAGGAGATGGCCAGAACCATGCTGAATGATATGACGGTTGCCACCTACCTTTGGGCAGAAGCTGTCAACACAGCCTGCTACATTCAGAATAGAGTCCACATCAGATCCATCTTAAATAAAACTCCCTATGAACTGTGGAAAGGTAAGAAACCCAATATTTCCTACTTTAAGCAATTTGGTTGCATCTGTTTTATGTTAAACACTAAAGATAACCTACATAAGTTTGATTCTAGATCTCAAAAGTGTATCTTTATTGGCTACTCTAAGAGATCAAAAGCTTATAGAGTGTTTAACAAAGAAACTAACACTGTGGAAGAATCAATCCACATAAAGTTTGATGATAAACAGCTTGACTCTGAAAAGTCAAAGCAAGATGAGGAAATTGCAGGTGAACCAGAAGCACATGAACCAGAAGCTGGACCAGCAGCAGAATCTGAGAAAGATCAAGATGAAGAAGAACTTGCTGACTCTAAAGTCAAGTCAGAGAGAAAGAATGGATGGAAGTACAAATCTTCACATCCAGAATCTCTCATTATTGGCAGTGCAGCAGAACCTTTAAAGACCAGATCATCAAGTAGAGAAACCAGTCTGTTTGGTTTACTCTCAACAATTGAACCAAGCAATGTTGATGAGGCTTTGGCAGAGGAAGGATGGATACTTGCAATGCAAGAAGAGCTGAATGAATTCCAAAGGAATGATGTTTGGGATCTGGTACCCAGACCAAACAAAAATATTATTGGAACCAAGTGGGTTTTCAAGAATAAACTCAATGAAAAAGGTGAAGTGGTAAGGAACAAAGACAGAGTTGTAGCTCAAGGATACAGTCAACAAGAAGGTATAGATTACATTGAGACTTTTGCTCCAGTGGCCAAGTTAGAAGCAATTAGAATTCTTTTATCATTTGTTGCTAATCATGATATAATGTTGTATCAAATGGATGTTAAAAGTGCATTCTTAAATGGCTATATAAGTGAGGAAGTCTATGTCAAACAGCCCCCTAGATTTGAAAATTCTGATATACAGACCATGTTTTTAAACTTAAGAAATCTTTATATGGTTTAAAACAAGCACCAAGGGCATGGTATGACAGACTTAGTAGCTTTCTGCTTAAGAATGAATTTAATAGAGGCCAGATTGATAATACTCTATTTAGGAAATCCATTAAAAATGATATTTTGATTATTCAAGTTTATGTTGATGATATCATATTTGGATCCACTAATGGCACTTTGTGCAAAGAGTTTTCTGACCTAATGCAGAAAGAGTTCCAAATGAGCATGATGGGAGAACTTAAGTTCTTCCAGGGAATTCAGATTCACCAAGGTAAATCAGGTATACTCATTCACCAATCTAAATACACTAAAGAACTTCTTAAAAAGTTCAAGATGAGTGACTGTAAGCCTATGGCCACCCCCATGCACCCAACCTGCTCACTTGAGAAAGATGAAACCAGCCAAAAGGTAGACCAGAAAACATACAGAGGTATGATTGGATCCCTTCTTTACTTAACTGCTTCTAGACCTGACATTTTGTTTAGTGTTTGTGTATGTGCTCGTTTTCAAGCTGACACTAGGGAATCCCATTTAACTGCTGTCAAACGAATTCTGAGATACCTTAAAGGAACCACCAACCTTACCCTGTTATACAAGAAAACCCCCACCTACAAACTAAAAGGTTTCTGTGATTCCGACTATGCCGGAGACAAGGTGGAAAGGAAAAGTACAAGTGGCAACTGCACTTTCTTAGGTGATAATTTGATCTCTTGGTCAAGGAAAAGACAAAGCAACATTGCCATGTCAACAGTTGAAGCTGAGTATATATCAGCAGCAGGATGCAGTTCATAGTTACTCTGTATGAAACATCAACTTGAAGATTACAACATCTTTGAAACCAATATCCCTTTGTTCTGTGATAACACTTCAGCCATAAACCTAACCAAGAACCCTATCTTACACTCTAGAGTTAAATACATTGAAATAAAACACCATTTCATTAGGGACCATGTTCAAAAAGGGAATTTAAGCATCCAGTTTGTGGACACTGATCATCAATGGGCTGACATCTTCACCAAAGCACTACCTGAAGATAGGTTCAAGTTCATCAAGAACCATCTCATCATTACCTCCATATCTGACTATCTCAAGTAGTCATCTTAGGAGTTTTTAAATTTCTTGTAATTTTATTTTCTGTCTTTTATTTTCTGTTTTACTTTCTAAAATTTGTAAAGAGAAAAACAAAAAATTACAAAAATAGTAGGACCTCTTTTTGGCTGATGACAATAAAGGGGAGAGAGAGAGAGAGAGAGAGAGAGAGAAAACAGAGAAATAAGTAGAAAATGAGAGATAAAAAGAAAGGAGGAGCGAAAAAGAAAAAGAAGAAAAGAGAAGAAGTTGAAAAGGAGAGGAAACAGGGAGAGAGAAAAATAAAGAGTGAAAAAAGAAGGAGTTGAAAAGGAGAGGAGAAGAGAAAAAAAGAAAGAGTGAAAAGAGAAGGAGTTGAAAAGGAGAAGAAAAAGTCAGTATCAGACTTAGGGGGAGAGATTGGTCTGAGGGGGAGTAATTCAAGTCTTCAAGTTATAAACTAGCAAAAAAAGTTAAGGTTTTGTCATCATCAAAAAGGGGGAGATTGTTGGAACCAAGTTGGTTCTAAGTACTTAGGATTTTGATGTTTGCAAAAGCACTCCATGTAATCTTATTTTGAACCTTGAATTATTAAATCAAATGCCACCAGAAGCTGAAGTAATCAGAAGCAGAAGATCAAAGGGTTCCAGAGATTGAATCCTGAAGGTACCAAAAGATACTCTAGGATGTCAAAACATCACCAGAAGATATCTTTGCTCGCCCAGATCAAAAGGAAGCAAAGTCAGAAAGAGACCTGGACCAGACCAGAAGGAAGCCTTCCAGAGGGAGACTTGATTCAGACCAGAAAGAATCATTTGTCAGACTTATTCCAGAAGTTATTCTGACCAGAAGATGGCCTGGTAGTGAAATAATAAACAGCCCAGACTTGATCAGAGGATAAGTTAATGGGTCCGGAACAAGAGAATCAATCCAGATTTGATCCAGACCAGAAGATAGCATGATTCAGGGTATGAAACTAAGTCCAGACCAGAAGAAATGATCTCCAGAATTGATCCAGAACTGAGACAAAACATAAGGTAAAAAAGTCCAGACTGAAAATATTATTGTTCCATATTTAATTTCAGTTTAATCCTGACCAAGTCCAGAATTTGTCCAAATCAGATGGAAGATATTCAGATCAATGGTTCAGATTTAAGTATTTGGCCCAGTGTTGGTCGAGATCAGAAGATCAGACCATGGCCTAGTGTTGGCTGAAATCAAAAGGTCAAGATGTGTGGTCCAGCAATGGCCGAGATCAAAGGATCACAGCATATCAGTTTGCAAGTCCAGGATGGTCGAGATCAGAAGATCAAAAAGTGTGGTCCAGGGTTGGCCGAAATCAGAGGATCACAACAGATCACTTAGTATGGTCTAGATGTGGACTAGCGCAGAAGATCAAACGGTCCAGATTTAATCATGAATTAACGGTGGAGATTTAATTAAATTTGATCAAAGTATTAAAAAGATTTGTTACAAAATTCAAGTGAAGTCGTATGGAAGATCAGGAACTATTGGCGGGAAGAAACTAAAGACATGATTGGCTAGTTATTTTTTAAAGAAGATCTGAAGCTTAAAAAAGATATGTTTTTTATTTAAGTGAAGCCCGATTGGTCAAGATATTTTTGCAAGAGAATCCAGCAAGATACAGCTCGAAATTAAGCTTGGAATAGGCCCTAATTCGCATCTTTAAAAGGAGGCTCAAGGCAGAATACTTAGCATCGAAAATCACAAAAGAGTCATACACTTCCAAAGCAAACACTCAAGTTTTCAGTGAGGTTAATTGTGAGTTCCAGCTTTCCAGAAGCAAGCACTCATGTTATTTTCTTTCCCTTGTGTTAGATCTAAGTTGTTGAAGTAGAGTCTACAATCTGAGGGAGTCAGAAGGGGTAGCAGATTACTTGGCAATTAGATTCAAGGCGTTGTACTTCCTTCTACAATCTGGGGTTGTCATATTGGTAGGAGAAGACTTGACTTAGGAAGTCAAGGTGCTGTATTCCTCAAGAGTCTAGGATTGTTAGACTGTTTGAGAAGACTGACTTGGAGGGTCAGTGGAACTGTTGTAATTCAAGGTTTGAATTAGTGAAATCCTTCATGGTGAAGGGATTGGACGTAGCCTTGTTAACGGTGAACCAGTATAAAATTATGTGTTTTTATTTTTACTTTATATCCGCTGCTAACTCTGTTTTATTCATACATGAAGTTTTGTTTTAAAACTGCAAAAACAAAAAAAAGTATTCAAGTTAATCAAACACAATTAAACCCCCCTTCTCGTGTTTGCACCTTCAACATTGTGATTAAATAATAGAAACAAATCTCATTTCCATATTGAATAACACGACCCAAGGGCTAACATATGTTTTCAGCAGAAGGCACATAAGTCTAGACAAACTAAGACGACATATGTTAGCACTATTTTCCACAAAATAAAATAAATGATGTTAGTTAGCCACATCCATAATTATTTATATTAAATGGAATAAAACATTTATATGATATTGTACCAGCTTCTTTCATACCAAAAAAAAAAACAGTGCATACTCCATAGGGCATCCTTTTTCACTAAAATAAAATTTGTATCAAGATAAAGTTTAAAATCAAAGCAAAAAGGAAAAGAAGGAGGAAGTACATGCTTTTCCCGATACCAACAAAATCCACGGTGAAGATGGAAGCAGTGATGCGCGGCAGACTGGGGAACGCCGGAGATATTAGTCGCGATTCTCTTATCCCCTTTTTATCTGTATTCAGGTTTTTTATTTGATTTTTGTTGGTTGTGTTGTTAAAATGAATTTGGATTTATTTATAGTTATGACTTGATTTGATGAATGAGGATGGTGGATTTTTGGATCTCTCTATATTTTTCTTCTCTGTTTTTTCTTTCTTATGTTGTTACTTCTTTTTTTTCAGAAGAAAAAAAAAATCACTCATTTTCTATGTTATGATTTTTCTGACAGAAACAAAAATATGTTATGAACATTCTGAATCTGATATGGGTTTGAAAGTCTATAATGTTTAATTTGATCATAGTATTCCCTAATTTCCTATCCTTAATACTAAGATACGCAAAATCGTTCACGAAGATATATATGGATACTTATTAAAGACTAGTTTGTCTTAAATGGTGGTTAAAGATATTTAATGGTATCATTTTCAACGAACACTTCTTCTTTGTGTTTAAGATGAACTCACTCAGTCCTTTATAATGGGTGAGAAAAGAGGGAGAGAGAGAGAATGAATGTATGAGAGAAATTGATAAAGCCTATGTGTTAAGAAGAAAGTATAAGTAGTTTTGGAAACGGAAAACACAATTCAAACTCTCAATTTCTTATGTTTTCTAGCACCTTCAATTGATATCAGAGTTCAGTCTCTTAATTGAGCACTTTACCGTGTAAGAGCAAAATTCCTCGTAGGCAGGAATTACTAGGAAAATGGTCTGAAATAGTGTATGTTATTTATATCCTTTCTTAAATGTGTTTATCTATTTCAAACTAGGTTTGACACAGTCTGGTCAAATGGACTATATTGCCTTCTGAAAAGTTAGATAAAGAGATATTGCAGAACATCTTTTTTCTCAAAAGTTTTTTTTTTTGTTTTAGGGAAAGTTATCCTATATTAAAGTTGCCTTATTGCAAATCACTCGTCAATGACATCTTTTGCTCTCAATTTATACGCTACAAGGATGAATCTTTGTGTCCATGAGATAAATTGGAGTCTGATTTTTCTATTGTTTTTGCATAAATTATAAGACTGTGCAAATATAGCGAGGGATAAAGGGTGGCTGAACTTTTGTTTGTTTGCATTCTTAGTGATTATAGCTTTATTAGTAAAAAAGAGGAGAAAAAATTAAGCTGAAAAGAAGAGGGAGGTGAAAAAAAGGTAGAGAAAATATAGGGGAGAAAGGTCAATATTTCCGATATAAAAAAAAATAAAAAATTCTACCAAAATATCATAAAATTAAGGCTAAATAGCACCCGTGGTCCCTTAACTTAATTTTTGGTAACGATTTGGTCCTTTATGTTTTTTTCCCATTTTGGTCCTTTATGTTTTTAAATAATTTCAGCCTCAACCTTTAAGTGGGGTTCCGTTACAAAAAAAGTTAAAAAGTTACCCTTCCGTTTCCTTTTCCCTGGGTTTTCTCTCACGTTTATGTTTCTTTTGTTTGGTTTAGGGTTACCTTTCTTCTCCCATTCACTTTCTCCCTTCATCTCCTTTCTTCTCTTCTCCTGTGTCATCTCTTTCCTTCATCGTCTTCTCCCTTCTCATCTCCCTAGAAAATCGAAGCACGAAATCATAGAAAACACTATCGAAATCAACATTGAACGAAGAGGAAAGGTATGTTTTTTATTAATTCTGATATTTAGTGATTCCCTCTTTTTTTAGGGTTTAGGGTTTAGTGGGTTCCATATGGTATTTATTATTTGCATGTGTTTGATTTGTGAATGAGTTGATTACTGCATATTTTGTTTATTGGGATCTAGGGTTTGTGGTCCACACTTAAATATTCGTTCCTCTTTTTCTAAGATTATGAGACGAGTTTTATGGTCCCTACCATGTGATTATAGTTTTCTATTAATGAGTTTTTTTGTCTTTTCAATGTATAAAAAGCAGAATGGATGTGTTTTTTGTTGATATCCACCATGGAGGGTATTTTTTGGATGACACAATGGAAAGGTACGAAGGTATTTATGCTTACCACAAAATTCCTACAACCCCAAAATTTTCTTCCTCTGTTCGGACCCCATTTTGTCACTGTGCGAATTACATGTTTCAGAACACAAGCACAATTTGGCAGCTCACGAATTCCATTGGAATCAAAAGAACCATAGTTGTAGGATGTTGAGTTGTACGAGGTTGACTTAGACCCATTTGTGAAAGAGGCAGCCATAGATTTAGAGTTTTGTGAACCATGAATATGATTTTCCATGGAAGGGAGATGAGAAGGGAGAAGACGATGAAGGAAAGAGATGACACGGGAGAAGAGAAGAAAGGAGATGAAGGGAGAAAGTGAATGGAAGAAGAAAGGTAACCCTAAACCAAACAAAAGAAACATAAACGTGAGAGAAAACCCAGGGAAAAGGAAACGGAGAGATAACTTTTTAACTTTTTTGTAACGGAACCCACTTAAAAGTTGAGGCTGAAATTATTTAAAAACATAAAGGACCAAAATGGGAAAAAAAACATAAAGGACCAAATCGTTACCAAAAATTAAGTTAAGGGACCACGGATGCTATTTAGCCTAAAATTAAAAAAAAATTATTTGGTATTTAAAAAAATAATTCGAATTTAAAGAGCTATTAACGCGCTGCCACGCGACTCGGCGAGGTTGAAGCTGGCCTCTTCTCCGCCCAATTTCCTGCAAACGGGTAGAGATCACACGCAACGGACCCGAGTCGATATCTCTCGTTTCTTTACGCGGCGCATTGATTTTTCTTGGCTTTTAGTCATTATTAAATAATAAGGATATAGCACACGGTGATTTCAGCAATCTTTTACCCATTTGAGAGATTTTCCAAATCGATGAAAACCTGCGATTGAACTCCCTTGATACACGATAAAACGCAGCGATTTTCAAGAGTTTTATTCACAACACAGATTGAAGATGAAACACCATACCAAATTTCAGAATCGTGAAAACAGTCGATAGAAATCGCAGATAAAAAAAGGAATGGGTTTGGTCGCATAGGCTCCTGGTTCACGAGTGAAGAATCCACACAAGATATTCATCACATTATTCCAATTACTTTTAGCTGACACTCGAAACATATGAATCAATAATATACCCAAACAAAATTAAAGATTCATTGATCCATTTAAGTTTAAAATTGGCATTGTTCTAGCGTAACATTGTCATGAAAACAACAAAACGTATTGGGTTTATTAATTCTGGGTTCCTGTGATATTTGATTAAAAATTTAAATCCACAAAATTGATCCAAAGAAATGTATGGAATGATACAAGGAAAATATAACAATACAATAACGATCCATAAGAATGTAGTAAGAACCATACCCAGAACAACGGTAGTACTTTTAGAATTTATCTAATAATAGTGTGAAACGTATCTATTTGACGCGTGTATTAATTGTTGGACAATTTAAACACATACTAAAAACTGGAGATACAGACAGTGCTATTCACACCACTCAAATTTTTCATAAAAATATGTTCAAAATGTCATTGCTTATTTATATCATTTTTTAAACCATAATTTCTATTTCTATCTTCATTTTCTACCTCATTCATTTTGTTTTTTGTTTTTCACACACTTCTCTTTATTCTTCCATTTTCAACAACTTCAACATATTCAATCATCTTCATTGTCTCCCATTTACATCAGGTTTGCATCAATCGTGTTCTTGTTGTTGTTCTTCTTCTTGTTTCTTCTTTTTCTTGTTTTGTACAATATTTAGTTAGGGTTATGCGATTAAAACTAATTTTGGTGAGATTGAAACTCATTTTGTCAATATTTGATAGTGGAACAACAATGGTGATTTTGATAGTCTCCATGCGTACGCAAACTGAACACGCATACGCAAACTGAGTTTGTCCAAGAACCTACGTGAACTGAGTTTACACAGGAACCTACGTGAGCTAAGATTGCGTAGGAATCTGTGTGAATTGAGTTTGCGTACGTGAACTTCATTCACGTACGTTTACGTGATCTAAAAATTCAAGCAACCTAAGTGAACTCAATTCACGTAGGTGTACATGAACTGTTGTATTCACATAGTACCTTGATTTCTTAAATTGAATAACGTATGTGAATTCAGTTCACGTAAATGTTCATGAATTCAATTCATGTAGAATAAATTATTTACAACATACGTGAATTGAGTTCACATAAAATCTTCAAATTTTGAAAGAAAAAAAATGAACTCAAACGTGGATCAGTAAACATACCTTGTTGGGTGAATTTAACCACAATATGAAGAGGAGACTTATGGGATTATAAGTGAGTGATTTGAGTTTTGAATTAGAATGAATTATGATGGTTGAGTTATGAATGAGTTGTGATGTGTAAGTTATGAGGTTAATGATGGTGATGAAAAGACAAATGGAGGTTATAGAATGAGGCAAATAAACAAAGGCATTTTAGGTATTTCGTTTTTATGAAAAATATGAAGGGTGTGGGTAACCAAAAAAAGGGTGTAGGTAGCAAAATTGATATATGACAAATTGTAAATTTAAAAACAAAAGTGAACCTGTTAAAGTGTTATTGTGAACCATTGTCATATTGGTGTTGTGATCCATTTGATAGAAAGGATGTGAAAGTGTGTTGTACTGTGATGAATATGATATAATGGGATAGTTAAAATCTATATCGAGGTAGGAACTTTTCTGCAGACTAGAAGAATGGCCTAACTTATCATAAATCATCTATATAATAAAGTCCACTATAAAATAATATTCATTTATTTATAATTAAGTGTTTATTATTAACTAGAATTTAATAGTTGATAATAATAACAACAATAATAAAAATATCAATTTATATTTTAATTATTGATTAAGGTTAATTCATAAAAAAAAATCCAACTGTCAGTCCTTTTAAGAAACTCGTTGGTGGTTTGTCTATGTATTAACTTTTCCAAATATTCGATCAAGGTTTATATTTCTAGAGACTTTTATTTATTTATTTATTTATTTATTTTATCTCTCACTTTTTTTTAATACTTCAAACATAAAATAAAATGAAGAGGCTACAAAGATAAAATGGATATTTCAAAATTTTAACCTAAAATGGTCCGCATGGTTTGTCATTTTTAAATTCATAGTATTATTATGACAAGAATATAGCAACGGGAAGAATTGCAAAAACGCGGACAAGAAACTTGTAATAACAAGAAGAAAAATAAAACTATGGATAAGACAAAAATGAGATGGCGCTAAACTCCTACTATTAAGGAGAAGAAGAAATTATAAGCTTTAAAATGAATAATCGCCACAAAGAAATGTGGTATCTTAATAAGATCAAAATGATGCTCCAATCTAGAATAAAAAAAGACAAAGCTCTTACTAATACATAACTTCTCAACAAAATTCACTCCTTTTTTATTCATGAATTTCGTGCATACATATAGCGAGAAGGAATTAGCATGTTGATTGTTACAATGAATGAGAAAGAAATGCATGAACTAATGTTATATCTCATTAAATGTGTAAGCCCCTCTTGATTGCATTTGTCTCCTTCTTCAATGCTCTTGGCTCTTCTTAAATTCTTGTCTCATCATAAAGGATTGTAGGTTATAGAACATAAAATAATTATGATAAGCTCACAAAGTATCCAATGCAGATTGCTAATACACTATAACGATGCTTTGCATCTCTTCTTTTAGCTCCTTTGGGCTCCACCTTTCTTGCAAGTTTTAGCCCATTTTATTACAACAAAAGGACACCAATGAACAGGGCTGAGAAGCGCATATCATGACCAGCCACGATCCACACTTATATAAAACACGCACAAAAAGGAAATATACATGTTGGGCATAATTAAAATAAAGTTTTGCCAACATTTTATTACAACTTAAACCAAATAAAATAGAGTAAATGTGCAGCATCACATGCTCCCGAGCCTCTTTCTTTATTCTCTATACTAAATTTCAACTCTTGAAGATTGGGTGTAAAGTGTCTCCCCTGGGTTCTCATCACTGAGGGTTGTAATACTCCATTGAGACTTTGTTGCTCCTACTTTTGGGCTTCAAGCCATAAAGAAGATCTCTAGCAATCAATATCATAGACTAAGTGACATTGATGTCACCTTGGGCTATTTTCATTAGGCTATTCAGCGATGCATCAAAAATCTAATTTGGACCGCATTCTTTCTCAATGGTTGGGGTCTAGTCGACTGAAATACGGGTTAGAGAAAATAGTTGTTCTGGAACTTCAAAGCCACATGTGGTGTTACCTGGTTAATACATCAATTGTTCCCCCAACACTCATCTATTGTTTGGAAGGGTGGTGAGATCAAAATCCTTCCACAAAAATTTAAGAAAATATAATCTGAACGAAAATTGAAGAACCCAAACAGGTCCACTCATGATTTTCATATCTTCTTTTTCAATTAGCTGATCTAAAATATTGAATAAGGAATGAAAAAAGCGAAGAAAGAAAGATGGGAGCCCAAAGATACGTGTCTCCCTAAATTCAAGAGAGCCACAAATAGGTTCAACAACTAAGCAACTACCATTGAAACAGTATAAACGAAAAAAAATTTGAATCATTACAACAAGAACAAATGGTGCTCTGCATCAATGATAGGGCCAAAAATCTTAGCATTAGAAGGTAAGAATTTTGAGTAACAAGAGCTATCCTTTGAAAAAGGGTATCCCGAATCAGATATAAGCGCATCATGGGTTGCTGAAGCCTCAAATCTAATGAGTGTCAAGCCAAGAATGGCAACCACATCAAGAATTGTAGGGGTTATCATACCCCTAAGGAAAAACAAAATAATTTTTATTTACAGACCAATAGCTAAGGAATCTAAAGAAGAGTTCCATATCCAGCTTCACGTCTATACTGGAGAACATGATCAAGTCATAAATACCCCTATACCCTAGCCTTTCATTGTTGGGCCTTTGTTAACTTCATTTGATCCAACCACACCAAGTACTAGACAAGTTCTGAAGTTGGATGGTCTGCCTTCTGAAGTTAGCCAATCATAACCAATTGGTAAGGCGTATAAGTCAACAAGGGTCAAACGAGATTCAAGAAAGATCATCGTCTTAGAAAGATCAAAAGTTGAAGAACGAAGTGTGATATAATATTGGATGGGATACAGAGGTCCAACATGGTCATTCATTGAGTCCTATGAAGAAAAAACTGATGAAGACTCCAAGTCAGAGTTGTCACCATTGCCATATCTATGGAAAGGCTTTGTGAGTCAGAATGAAACATGGAGATGTTTAGGGTTGTAAAGATAACAGATTTGACGAAACTTAGAAGTAGGGGTGGGAATAGACCAGGCCAGACTAGACTTTGAAAGGCCTGAGTCTGGCCTACGATTAATTTTTTAGGCCTAAGCCTGGACTACGGCCTATCATAGGCTCTTTTTTTCAGCCTGGCCTGGCCTTTTTAAAAATCTGGTCTAGCTTGGAAGCCTATTTAAAAGTCGTATTCACATTAAAACATTTAAATGTTATATTTTATATTTTTTTAAATAGGCTAAATTAGACAGTTTTATATAAGAAAAACTAATAAAATTATAATCAAATCTAATATAATAAAATAATATTAAAATAGCCTAATTGATAGGCTTTAAAATAGGAAACAATAATATTAATAAATAACATTAATAAATAATAAAATATATATATATATATAATTTAAAATAGTAAACAATAATATTAATAAATAATAATAAAAAATAACTTAATAAATACTATATATATATATAGGCCGGCCTGTCAGGCCTAATATGCTTTTATATAAACCTGAACTTGATCTATTTAAATAAATAGGCTTTAAAAATAGCTTGAACCTAGTCTTCTTATTAACAGGTCAGACTAGACCAGGCCATAAGTAGGTCAGGCCATAGGCTCCTGATGAATGGCCTAGCCTATTCCCATCCCTACTTAGAAGACTTGGAGAACACCAAAAGCAAAGAGAATAAGCACACAAAAAAAGAGAATGCATAAGATAGCAAAGTCACAAATTCGTGTTCGGCTAAGGCTATATATAGAAGAGAATTAATACAAAATAATTATGACTTAAATGTTGTGATTAGTCAAAGAAAATATACAAGATTAGTGTTAAGGTAACCGAATCGATAGTGTTTAATGGACTTTCATTCATTCACAAACCAAGAAGGAGTTTGCAATGTCTAATTTTTTTTAATTGAGTAATGATGACACTATTCATGCAGTTATTTGCATGTGTCGCATCACTTTTCAACTCACTACAATGGCTAATGCAATTGAAGCGGAATTTCTTGACACTCAAAAATACCATAAGTTGCTAGTTGAGAGTGGCCAACAGTCGAATATGGTTAAGCCCATACCCATATAGTTGAATGTAAGATAGGAGAACTAAGTGTTAAGGAAAAATCTCAATTTGATATTTTAAAGATAACAAATATCTTTAATTATATTTTTAAGATTTTGGTCATCTTGTGATATAACATGTGTTTTTAAGTGTTTTAAGACCGAAATATGATTTGATTTTAGTCTAAGCCTAAAAAGTTATCACTTAAAAATAAACAAAGAAAATGTTTTGCTTGCTAGGAAACAAAGACAAGAACGTTTATCTTGCTGGAAAATATTGACAACAAAAATTCTCACATGTTGAAGCAAATTTAGGCACCTTAAATGCACTAAAATCAACTCATTAATAGAAAATTTGATATTGAATTTATTTCAAAAAATTTGAATTTAATATATCATTTATGAACAAACATGATTGTAGAATAATAAAAAAGAAGGTTCTCTTATGTCACTCTAACTTACTCTCTTATTTTTATATACAATAATCACACCACATCCCTGTCATTCAAGTTTTCATAGAAAATTTATATAAAGAACATTCTTTTTGTTAAAATTAACTTTTTATCTACGTTTTTATTTTGTTTCAAAAGTTTTATAAAGTCACAATTCAAACCCTCATTTCTTGTGACTTAATATTTTACTTCACTAAAGACATTCAAATATGAGTTAGTTGAATTTTTCACAAGTCCAAGAACCCCCAAGAGGACCTGGAATTGTAAGAAGTTGTCAAAAGCATTTCCAAATTGATAATTAAGTTGTAAAGACTCGTGTCCATTGTTTTTAGCCACCACTAATTTAAGCAAATATTTTCACATATGTAGAAAGTGGGTGAAAAAGCGTGTGTCGATGGTGGAAACTCTCACACTACATAAAAGAGGGAAATCAAAGTCATATATGTGGTGCCATGTACACCTAAAAACAAGAAAAAACATGCCCTGTCTGCGAGATTAGTCGATTGAGGTAAGTCATTTTTAGATTTTTCTCATAATTTATCCCTTTTATTTTTCTGTTTTATGCTTTCATTAGTTTATTAGTTCACAAAATTTCTATTTTGTATTAACACTCTTTGGTGGAGTTAACCCACGTCAAAAGACAAAATTTCTTCCTTGGTGTAACTGGTTAAAGCAAAAGGAAATCGTTAGTTGAGAGCTATTAGTCGATCATTGACTAACTTTCAATTTTGACAACAGCATTATTTTATTTAGAACTGGATTTATTTTTTTTGTTACTAAATAATTGATGTCTAAATCGCTCGCTGTGAATTCAACCTCTAAATTGGTCACTAAATTACTTTTGCTACAAATTTTGAGAACAACTCATATTTGGTCAACAATTACAATTGATTTGATCTCCAAATTAATCTCTAAAGTGACCATTATTTCCTGTCACTAAATTGATGACTAAATGTAGAATTAATTTTAGAGACTAAAAATATATTTAACCTTTAAAAATATAATTATAATCTTCATAATTATCTTGAGTTTTTTTACAAACATTTTTTTGTCAAAAATATAGAAATAACATCTCATATTTATTTGCATTATTGCATTAAGCCTATTTGTGATATAAACGATTTCACAATATTATGCATCTCTCTCATTCAACAAAAGTTGTAGAAAAGAAAAATAGATCCAAAGAATAAAAATATTATTAATGAAACTAATCTGCTTAAGACCGTTTGGTTTGTCTTAAATAGGGTTATAATAATCGACTAATATTAAAAGATAGACCCTATGAATTGTATGAGGGCAAGCAAACAAATATTTCACATTTTCATGAAATTGGAGACGAGGCAGCATCAATGTTAAGAATTCAAAAGTACGAACTCAATTTGTACAACTTGGATGAAAGAAGGCGATGCTGGTGTAAATTGCTAGTATAATAGTATTGGAGAAACAAAAAGGCTAATGTATAATAATTTCAATTTGCATACCCAAAAATGAAGCTTGATTATGTTCAAACCTCTAATCTGTTACCAAGACAAACCCAAAACTAAACTAATATTGTTGTTCAAGAATCTTAATGCTGCTACCACAAGAAAACATTGCACCTTCTCATTTGTGATGAATTGCTGCACTACTATGCAAATATATTTGGAGATCAAAATAAATTTAGTTTGCTCTTCGATTCATGATACAAAATGGGCATATCTTAATCAATCTCTCCCTCTTCTACATCATTTACAGGATTTGGAACACAAACTGGATCTCCTTCGTCCTCTTCATCGTCAACTTTAATATACAATCCTAATTGTTCCAAGGGATTACAACCACCAAACCTGAAACTACCCATGCCATCCTGAGAGTGATCAGGACTTGTCTCGTCTACAGAGCTAGGTAATGGCTCAGCAGATACAGCTCTAAGCAATTCCAAATCTTCCAGAAATTGGGAATTCTCATCGATTTCCACAGTTTTCTCCATCTGCATAGATAACAGTGTATGCTGCCATAAAATCTAAAGCAAGCATGTAGATGGACATATTTCAAGCAACATAGACACTTTTTTACCTTTAGCAGTGCTTGTCGTGCAGCTTCTCTCTCAAGCTCCCTCTTTCGTCTGGCTTCTGCAGCAGCTTCTGCTTCTGCCAGCTTTTTAGCCTCTTCGGCTGCCTTTGCTTCTGCTTGTAGCCTTGCCTTTTCTGCTTGAGAATGAGTCCAATCAACAGATAGGTTAATTAACATTTAATAGCAAGTATCGTACAGCAGTCATGCAAGTGGGCCACCCAAATCACCTTGTCGTCGCTCCATCTCCAGTTTTTCCTTATCCCGGCGCAATTTCTCAGGATCGCCCTTCACACCCTAACCTCAGGCCAAATTAAATTTTGTATAAATCACATACAAAATGAAAAATTATCAGAAGAAAAATTTCATGCAGAATAAGTACCATGTAGCTCAAATGTGCAGTGAGGCCTACCTGTGTCAGTGTCTTTTCTCTAGCTTTCAAGATAGTATCAGCAAATCGATTCTTCAATAATGCAGCTCGATAAAGTTTATCAGGGGAGACCTGCCTCTCAGTTGGACCACATTCCCCTAAAACAATTAATAAGATAATGGGTTTTTAGATTGAATGTCACAATTGAAAGTAGAAACATATCTTCCATAATTTATGCACTCTTACCATCTTGATAGAAATTGGAGTCATGAGAAATTGGCTTTTGCGGAGATTTATCCTCATGTTTATCCAAGCCATTAACTGACTCTAGAAATAAAGGGTAAGAGTATAAGATAATACAGCAGTGCCCATGAAATTTAATCATGAACAATATCAAAGGAACAGCTAAAAGATGTCGATGCTACCGAATACACATACTTAGGTTTATCACAAGTCTAAAAAATATTAGCGAAAAATTGATAATTCAAGTCTGAAAGGTCCAAAGGGAAACATGAAGACTCACAATAAAACATTATATGCAAAAATCATTACTACCACAAAGAAAAAGTAACTGTTGTCCAAGAAATATCACTGAATAGCTTCTCTATGAGCTAAACATTGGTCTTCTTTCAGAAGATGAAGATCAAGAATCCATCTCAAAAGAAAGTGAGATTGTTTTTTTAATGCCTCAGGATAGTTTTTCAGAAGTTATCAAAACTTCAATTATAGCTATAGCTATTACATTACAAATGCCACCGTCAACATTATCCAATAGCTGGTTGCAGAGAAAATCACCAGAGTTATAGTACAGGAGCAAACAGTTGTTAATTAGCAAGACACAGTAGATCACAAACTCTTCTGTCCTCAATATTTAGGTAATCAATCGCGCCGGTTCACAGCAAGATTGCGCCAGAGCCGCGCGGCGCAGTGCCTGGCTGCAGCGGCATGGTGCAGTGCGTCGCGAAGCATGAAAGCGGCCGTTTTGGCCATGTTCGTGGGTCATAGGTTGCAGATTTCTCGTGCCCAGAAAATGTGAATGTTTTTTCATGAAAAACTAATATTGCCCTTAAATTTCAAAAACTTATAGGGGTATTTTAGGATTTTCACTTTTAAACCTAATTGCATTTCTTCAATTGGTTTTCTCTCTCTTTCGAACACTGCCTTCCACTCAGTTTTTTGCAAACATTCCCTCCTTTCCTGCAAGATCCAGCAGTGCCGCCCACCTTCCAACCACCGTCATCCATCACCCAGGTTACCTCTCCTTTGTTTCCCTCCTTCTTTCTCTGTTTTCTTTCTACTTCCGTACTCCTTCCTCTGTTTTTTTTCTTTAGTTCTTTCTTTTCTTACTAATTCCTTCTTTCTTTTCTATCTATTTCTTCCTTCTTTTTAACTTGTTCCTTCTTTCTGTTTTTTTCCAGTGTTTTGATTTTCCTTGGCGCAGCTGGGCCATCCTGGATTTGAACCAGAGACCTCGCCCGTGAAGTAAATCATCGCACCTACGGTCCATCCAATTGGGAGAGAATCAATAGATTCCTTTTCGGGAGCGATTCATCCTTCCCGAACGCAGCATACAACTATCCATTGTACTGCGCTCTCCAAGTGTGCTTGTTCCCCTTTCTTCCTTACCATGGTAAGTCTTTGTTCAATAAGACAGACTGATGAGAAGAAAAAAGAAGGTATTAAGAGACACTCTAAGATCCTTTTTCAAACCTGCTCCCATTTCAAGTCAAGAGATAGATAAATAGACACATCCCATTGCACTGATTGGGGTATCTTTTTGGGGTTCTCCTGAGAAAAGGAAGTTATTTCCTGGACAGACCATCTAATAAGGGCAACTGCGACGACGAAACCCCTTGCTTTAGTTCAGTCAAGTGACTCCCTCGCAGCGGTGGCATCTGTCTTTTTAGTTCAGTCATTTCCTAAGATGGCTCCTCTTATTATACGATAATCCAAGCAGATCCGGGAGCTGAAACATGAGTGTTTGTCTCTTTTTCAACTTCAACAGGAATGCATCAACAAAACAGCCCTTCCATATAGATCGTCGTGGCATGAACTTTGTCAAAAAAAGAATTTATAGCTAACTCCTCTTCCTATTGATCTTGATTAGTTCCAGCTTGTTGAGAGTTCTCTTTTCTTTCTAGACCGTCTCCTGAAAGACCTGCTTATCCCGCATGTGCTTTCGGAGCCCCCCACTCATCCAGTCACTTGCTTGTGATTGCAGCCATTCCCCGAAAAAGGGAGAGACGAGGGAATCGTCCGCTCCCGTTCATGTGACGAATCGAACATCGTTAGGTCCCGAATTCTGCGAACCACCGGACCTAGACCAAGATCTCCATTACATCGTACGATATATCGATCCGAAGAACTGACTTTCATTCATCTTTCTTTCCAGTGTTTTGTTGATGTAATTAAATGTATGTTACGATTAAGACTTGTGAGTTTTTATTGGTATTTAGGAATAAAAACTCAAATTTCAGTTCTATATATTGTGCCTTATTTCTCAAACTGTGAGCATACTTGAACACCATCTTCATGGAGCATGAATAGACAAAGAACAATTACTCACGATTTATTTCAGAAGTATGAACAGGTGTGGTCTTTAAATCCATCTGACCACCAGTGTCTGTGTTTTCTGGTACCTGAAATAAAATATAAATGAATAATGTAGTGTAGCAAAGAAACCAAAGGTAACATCCAAAAGAACATAAGCAATTATGTAACTGTCTTAACATTGAAGTTGGTAGAATATAACCAAATATCTTATATAATATCTTTATATTATATTTAGAGTATCTTAATTTATCTTCTAGGATTAGTTTATAATCTAAGATTATCTCTTAGTTTTCATATTACTTTTCATTATCATGATTTGTTTCAAGATTTCCATATTTATTTAGGATTACAAGTCTATGTATCCCCTATAAATAGGGATTAGTGTTTAGTCTTTTGTGTTAAGATTGTATAGAGTTATTATCACTAATATTCAAAATTTATTATTTCTCTTCTTTTTTCTAAAGACTAAACCCATAACTAAAAAGAGAAGTAATAGGGTTTGTTAGTGATATGACAACAAATTTCCTTCTACCATAAATTATGGTAATGTTAGTGATATGACAAAAATAAAATAAAGAACAACAATCCTTATTTATATTTATACTAGACTCTGAATCCTAAATAAATAAGGAAATATGAAACCAATTCTAAAAGATAATCTAAGATAATCTTGACATAATCTATGGTAGAAGAATGATGTGGTAAGATACTTTTAAGATATTTCTAATTCTAGCACTTGACATTGAAAATAACATACAATGATACAACTAAATTTTTCAGAAATAATTAAACCAGACCTTTGCTAAATCATTTGGTATTGCTTTATCATCATCTTCATCATCATCATCATCAGATTCACTGTCAGAAGAGCAACTAGAATCTGTATCTGCAATGTACACATTAGATATTAGATATAGGCAACAATTAACATACAATTGGACATATAATTCGATCATAGCAAGTATCAATGGTCAAAATACAAGTCTCCTTTGTCCAAGCGTGCACCTGCACTATTACAAACAATTACTCTCTTCAGTGTGCAAGGACTTATCTGGCAAGTCCCCTTGATAGATTTGCAGAGGGATTGGAGAGCCATTTATCATTATTCTTAATGGTAAGTTTAGCAATGCACATATATTCTTATGGTAAATTTTTCTTTTGTTTTTGTAATAATCATTATTCCAAAGTATTTGTATTTAACTTCTAGCTAGAGTTGTTCAAAGGTTCAAACTAAAACAAATCATTGTGAATTGTGCAGAATGCTGAAAAAGAAGTTACAAGAGTAACTGAGATGTTATGATAGGTGCTGATATGCATATGTTATTCTACTGAGATGTTAAGAGTAACTGTTTGTTTTTTGTTGAGGTTAGTTACTTAATTTATTTTATCAGATGAGGATAAAGTTTAGTTTATGAATATGTTTATTTATTCAAAACTTTGTACATTTTGTTGCATTGAGTTGTTTATCTTAATATAAATGAATTGCTTTTCTATTGGTTTTGACAGAGAAAATAGTTTTGATGCAACAAGGAAATGTGGTTATCAACAAGGCAATTGAGTAACAGCAAGTCTACAAAAATATATGGCATATACCACTTTGTTGTAACATTGTTTCTTGCTTTCTTTTTTCTTTATCCAAAAAATACTTATTTATTGTTTCTTTCTTTCTCTTTTGTCAAGTAGTACGTTCGGTATTTTTTTATTTATGGGTGGCTTTGTATGATAATAGTGGATTTTAATATCCCTCAACAATGTCAAAGTTGTATAGTGCCTAACAAATATAATTGAAAATTAGAAATCAAGATGGGTGATTCAAGACACTGTAGGGACAATAAATAAGGCAAAGGAGACGATAACTAACAAAAGAGACAATTAAGTTTACATGCAAAGTGCCTATTTGCACCATCAAAATTAAAGAGACAATAAATAAGTCAAATAAAAACCTCTAGGCATTTTTTTCGTTAGTCTCAACTGAAAAATAATTTTATTAAACATAATAGTTCAATTATATGTAATTTTATATCAACAAAATATATTTTACAGTAAATTCAAATTTGTATCAACGATGATACATGTCATAAAGGTTTGACAAAGTTTTACAGAACCCACAACTTTTCTACGCTTTGGGCAAGCTATATAAAACACCATGAAGTTATTAAAGCTCCTTAGTCCTTACAAAAAATAATGAACAAAATACAAGCTTCTAAGTTGTACTCAAAAGCATCAAAGATAAATTCAAAACTCACTTACCACTGCTTCCTGGACTTAAACATGTGTTCATTCCATCGGTTGTATCCTTTTCAATCACAACAGGAGGATGGCTTGAGACAGGGGACTCATTTCCACCAATGTCCACCTCTTCATCATCCAGATCATTACCTATGAGCAAAGCAAATTTAAACAAAAACAAAACATGCATGTTCACACATGGACACAAAAAACCTGAGTATAACCTTTAATTGCTGGCAATGATGAATTGCTTGGTCCAGAATCATTCAAAAGCTGCAACAGCAAACATAAATAACCAGAGGTCACATCATATATGTTGTGGGACTGACATCTCACTTAATTCATAAAAGTGTTAGATAGCAGGGAGGCACCTCTATTTCACACGCTTCAACTTTTGCTTTGGATTTTTGCTTCTCCAGTAGTGCGTCATCCAAAAGCTTTCGTAATTTGAACAGTGTACCATCACTAAGATCATCAATGTCAATCTCAATCTCATCGTCTCCACATTCTTTACCATTTGAACTATGTTCTTTCAAGAAATCAATGATATGGGCTGGTATTTCTCCTAGAAAAGACTCCAATTCTCTACCAATATTTTGCTTCTCTTGATCCGACATAACCCGTTTAGCAGCTGGGATAACTTCAGGTTGAGGAGGCGGTGAGGCAATTTTCCTTTTTTTAGAAGGAGGCATTGGTCTGGTAGTTTTTACATCTTCACAAGCGTTTCTCTTCATGGGCACCGGTAGAGAATCTTTTCTAGGAAGTTTCTTCTGGATTGTTTTCCATCTCACTTCAAAATATTTACTTAGGGTATTAGCCATGACATGGACATCATTCCCACGTGGATTATAAGTCATTGCATTTGAAAATGTAAGTCTCACATCATCTGCAAATTCCAATGGGCCTGTGTATGATCCTGTATCAATCTTGCTTTTTATTGTTCCCAAATCCATAGGATGCTTAATGACACTGAAATAATCAGGAAGATTCAACCTCACCACATCCACAGGGTCGTTAAAAACCCAACCATATTGGTGACTCCTCATCCGTATCAACAATGACTCACAATCTTTCATCAACAAAGCATTTGTAGTTCCTGGAGAACAAGTCTGTGTCACAGCCTCAAACTTCCCAGAAGAGCCTCGATTCCATACATGAGGCTTATGACTCTTATCTAATGGTTTCAATTTATTCCCTGATACCGAACCAAATTTTGATGGTTTGCTAGAGGTCTCAATTAATGGTTTCAATTTATTCCCTGGTACTGAACCAGATATTGATGGTTTTCTCGAGTTCTCTTTTTGAGAACCGTTTTGGCCATTCTTAGAACCAATAGTATCACTAGAAGATGACAATGTAACACTATTTCTCTTTAGCATTTCAAATTTCTTTTGAAAACCCTGAACCTGCTCAAGCTCAGACTTAAACCGATTCACAAGATCTTTTCTTTGAAGGGCTGACAATTTAGACAAGGGAACAACTTGCATCGGAACACCAAAAGCACCACGCCGACCTGAATTCAAACTAACACTTTTCCTTCCTGAAACCCGAGTGTCCTCCACTGAAACAGTAATTTCAGTATCCATTCGTCCCGACGAACCAGATCCATCTGATACACCACCTGTTGCAACTGCATTACCACAATATCCACCAGAAAGCCTACTCTTCGCCATTATCACACCGCTCCACGATCAAACCAATGCCTTCAGTTCTTACAATGTATCTCAATCTCTGAATTCATCACCAAAATCCAAGCAAAAAAATTCACCAATTCAACTTTCCTCCACAAACCTAACAACTAATTGTAGTTTCAGGATGATCTTGGTTCTTTCCTTTGATAATAAACCAAAAATTACTCGTGAGCCCTAATATCTTGGTAAAAGTTAATTAACCTGTTAAAAAACTTGAAACCTATTCTCCTAAACCTAAATAATAACACTAATAATAGTATAATACTACTATTACTACTACTAATGATACTATTAGGATGTATAGTTGAACAAGGTTCACTACAAAATTACCTAGTAACTGATAAGAGTAGTGTGGTCAACGAGACTCGAAGCTTTTTCTTCGAAGAATAACGAACGACAAATCAGAGGAGGCGAGTTCAAAAACCCTAGAAGAGCAAAACGGCGGAAGATTAACGATACGACAGTGCGTTTTGGGAGGCGAGTGGCGGAGGTTGTTGCAGCGACTTGGTTTGAGAGTGAAGACAACGACGGCGTTTGAGAAAAGCGGGTTTGAGAGAGTGAGGAGAGCGAGACTAGGATTTCCTTTTCTCGCCTCCTTTTAGAATTCAGTTGCGCTTTCTCGTATTTGAGACTTCGGTTTTCTGTTTCGAGGATCCGACGGGGGAGGTTGAATTGTGAATATTAGCTGTACGATGGGGTTATATACCATACACTTTTAGGTTTGCTTCGCTTTTGAGGATACTTGGCATCCAAGTATCCAACTCAATCAAATTTACTCCTTTTTGGGTTAAGTCCAAACCAATTTTTAACAATTAACTGGATTTAAGTAGTTGATAAATTTTAATTTAAGATAAATTGGTAGAGAGAATTGAAGTTTGAATTTTAATTAAATTTTTTTTTGTTAATTTTTACTTATTTATCCATTGAATATTAAATTATTAGATATCATTTTATGAGAATCGATAATGAGTGTGTGATATATTGGGTCTGTTTAGAAAATTAGAATAGTGAAAATTAAAGTAAGTTTTAAAATTTCAAAAAAAAGTAATGGAATAAAATTTTATATTACAAAAATTTCGATGTTTTGACTAAATTTCATTATTTGAAATTCTAAAAATGAAATTAAAACACTTATAAATTCAAGTCTTAAAAGGCTTAAATGACAAATTCATAATTTACTTTGAATGAATCAGATTCACAAGTTGAAGATCATAAATTTATTACTTTGTTACTTGTACATAATTTAGGTTTGGCCAATTTAGTTTGAGTTTGACTCAAACTACCAAAAAAACAACAAAATATTTTGAATTGAATTGAGTCATCTAATTGATTTGGTTTATTTGTACATGTGATCACCTCTAGTCAACAAATTATCATATTTTTTTCAAACTCATTGTCACATGTTGGCTCACTTTTACTCTCAAAATTTATTTATTTTTTTAAAAAAACTATTACTTGTTGAATTTTGTTTGAAAAAAATTACCCATTTTAAATTGAGAAATTAATAATTATTTTATTATAAATTGACATACAAATACATCACTATAATTTCATCAATTCCAATTAAATTTACACCAAAGAAGCAAGCAATCATGTCTAGCACACTAAAAGTATTATTGAAAATATGAAGGGTAAAAAGTATGTGGGTTTAAACCAAACTCATACCAAAATAAATTAGCAAAAACAAAAAAAAAATGAGAAGACCAAATCCATTACGAAAAAAAATATCTCTAATAGAATTTGGCCAAGTCCCATAAGTACAACTGATGTGTTAGTTGTAGAAATATTTGATACATTGAAGTGTAGATTCGAACACGAGATATTTCTCTTCGTCATAATTAATGTGCCAGTTTCGCCTCTAATTTTTTTAAGAAAAAAAAGAAGAATTTGACAAATAATTCCACCAAATAAACTCATTGACTTGAAAAACCTTAGTATGCCAATTTATCAACATACTTATTACTTTTCGTTAATGTGAGATACTTTGAAACAAAAGTCACATAAACTATTTTTTTTACAATTCACATAAAATAATTATTGTGCACTAATAAGTATTAGTCCATAAAATATTTATATAATAAGATGTGATTGAATATATAAGTAAAAAAAAATTTAACAAGAAATATATTAAATCTTTAATTAAAGTATAAAATTGGAAGATAAAAAATAAAAATGAGATAACGGGAGAATATATGAAAATACTAATTCAAAAGCAAATCTTTATTTTCGTTCTAGAAAAAATAATGACAAACTCATTAGTTACCCATTCATATTCTATTACCATAAATACAACATACTAGGATAAGAGATTAAAGGATATAAACTATCAGTGTAAAATCATCTTTACACAACTATCCAATCAAAGTTCATCATTTTACCATGTCATATTAATAAAAAATTGAAATAAAATTAAAAACCTTAAAAATCATAAATAGTAGATTGTGACAAACTCATCTTCCGAACCTTCTTCCACTCAAAAAAAAAAATCTTTCAAACTATCTTCCTCTCGTAAATCCCATTCCATCTTCAATAATCTTTAAATTTCAAAATTTTGGGTTAGTGTGTCAGCAATGTGAAACAAGAGCTTACAAATTAATATTTTTAATTTTTCCTTTTTTCGGTATTTGTATGTGACTGCTTTGCATATTTAGAGAATAGTCTTTCTAAAAACCATTTGTTTTTATCCCATTCAACCATGTTTATTATATTCCTTTTCCTTCTTTGATTGACCTTCATATGAAAAATCTTTGTAATCTTGTCCCCATGTTGGATCCAAAGATCCATAGCTCTTTGCCTCCACCACATTTCCTCATATTTCAAAATATCATCCAAATTCTACCCGTTAGAGTTAGTTTTTATCAATAACACCAGTTTGATTGCTTATGAGATACAGTGAAGCTAGCTCATCTCGATAGTTTTTATTCTTTTGGGGATACGACTAATCCTTTTGTCCCTTCCCCCCCCCCCCAACCCTCAGTGGAGAGTTTAGTGAGAGTTTTCCCTAATTTCATGTTCGGAGGCAAATTCATTTTAAACCAGACCTCTTAGACAATGCTAGCACACTCCTCATCATGTATCCAAATTGGTTCAAAGCTTTTGGTATGGTAAAACTAGGACTTGCATTTAAAATTAAAACTAGAGAGAAATTACAGTAAAATGTGACAATAACCATATCCGAATGTATATAATTATGAATTAATATAGTTAGGGAAGAGGGAGATCTAATTAAGGGTAGCCAAGAATCTATTCAATATGTGGCTAGGCCCTTGCTGGTTAATATCTCCATCATACCCCAGATCTTGCAAATTAGTGGATGAATAGAGGTTTTGAAAATTGATGTTGTTGATACCATAATGTGTCATATGTGTTACGCTCCTACAATGGTATAAACCACTCAATTTCTAATTTTGCCAAAGATCTTTTCAAAGGGGTGGGAGCCTTTATTTATAGGTTGATTATATAAGGGATACGATCTAAAAGTACTACCTAACAACTAATCACCTAACTAATCACCTAACTATTTCAGCGTAGTTTCATGCAACCTAAAGACACTATGCCAAAAATTGCCTTTTACAATGCTTTTTTTTAAGCTCTTTACAACGCTTTTTTTAAGCCCTTTACAGCGCTTTTAAGCGCTCTAGTATCTAGTGCTGTAAAATGATACAACAGTGCTATTGAAAATACAAAAAAGTGCTGTAAAAAAGTGCTGTAAATCCCTCATAATTGACTCAAGAAGGTCGAATCCCTATCGCTTACTTCCCTCAGTGTAGTTTCACCAGCGTTGTTGTGACCTCCTCTTTAAGCTTTGTGAAGGCTACCATACTATCTAAATTCCATTAGAAATTCCCTTTTTTTAACAAATCAATCAAGGGATGCGCTATGTTCTCATAGTTGCATATGAATCTTCGGTAATACACAGTCAATCCCAAAAACCCTCGCAAAGATTTGATTTTCTTAGGAATAGGTCAATCTAAAACTGTTTCCACCTTTTTGAGATCCATAGACACTCCTTTTTAAGAAATGAGGTGCCCCAAGTATCCTACTATGGTCTGCCCAAATTCACTCTTCTTTAAATTGGCATAGAAGTGTTGTTGCTACATAATGTGTAATACGTGCCTCAAGTGGTTCATATGAGCCTTCCAAGACTTATTATAAATGAAGATGTCGTTAAAGAAAACTAACACAAACTTTCAGAGATACGGCTAGAAGCTATCGTTCATGGCACATTGAAAAGTGGTTGGGGTGTTGGTTAAACTAAACGACATCACTAAAGATTCATAGTGACGTTGGTGGGTTTAGAGGGTTGTTTTGTGGACATTTTCTTCGTGCGTCCTTATTTAATGACACCCCAATCTCAAATCTATTTTTCAAAAATCCTTGCCCCATTCAATTCATCAAACAACTCTTTGATAACTGGAATGGGAAATTTATTTGACACATTAGCTTTTCTTAAAGCGCGATAATCTACACAAAATCTCCAACAGTCGTCTTTCTTTTTAACCAAGATAACTTGGCTTGAGTAAGGATTGTTACTTGGTTTGATTATTCCAGACTTAAGCATATCACCAACCTATTTTTCAATCTCGTTCTTCTGTAAATGAGGGTATTGGTAATGCCTAACATTAACTAGATCAACACCCGTTTTGATGGGTATTTTGTGTCACAGTTAGGGGGAAAACTTGTAGGTTCAGCAAAGACACCATGAAAATCATTCAGAATCCGTTGTAACTCTTTCCTCTATGATTATGGAAGTTGCACTTTAATCTCATGACATATCTCTTTTGTTTCAAAACCCTACGATAATGAAACTGCTTAAATTTTGGTCATTTTCTTGAGGGCTTGAGGTGAAACCAGCACATTGGATAACGTAGGATCACCTTTAATTTCTACCACATCTCCTTGTGTCATCAATTTCTTAGTGAGGGTTCCTTAATTCACATTGACCTCATCCAAGGTTGCCAACCAAGCCACACCCTATATTAAATCCACTCCTCCTAATTCAAACAAAAAGAAACCTTTGCAACATCCCTGGGTATCCTTTCCTTGTCCATCCCCCAATTTGATGGTGTATATGGTTGTTGGTTTGATGAACAAACCAAAACCTTTCACCAATTTAGTTGATACGAAGTTGTGACTTTCCTCGTTGTCTATCAATATCAGCACCATCGTACCTTGAACATCCCTTTGCAACTTCATAGTGTGAGATTGTGTCATACCCCATGCAGAACATCTAGCCAGGTCCATAACAGCATTTCGGTCCCTTCTTAATTCCTCCTCTTCTTTAGAGTCCTCCTTCATCCCAACATGTACCAACTCCTCATCTTCATTGAATTTGTCATCTTGTGTTAGCAGAATTACACACAAACTATGCTATGTGCAACAATGACTAGGCCTAAATGATTGATTGTAGCAAAAACACTTTCGTTCCTCAAGCCTATTCAAATATTCTATACTAGGAAGCTGTTTAAATCCTCTATTCTAACTCTCCATGGTGCCTCCAACCTTATTTGAGCCATTGCACGATGCCCCATAACAATTTCGACTCAATTATGTAAATGCAACGTTTTTCCCAGCTGAGTTGTCCTGAACTACACTCGACCTGGCTCTTTGGTAGTGCGACCCAATTGATTGTTACGATTTGCACCGTATTCCATATGGCACAATTCCCTATGTGATTCTTCCACATCTCTTGCCACCTCCATTTCTCGAACTAGAGTTCTTAGGTCATGGGGTCGAACAAGGCCGCGAAGCCCCTTGTGCAACCCATTAATGAAATAACCCAACACTTGTTCTATCGAGAACTGATTTTACTTGCTTTGTGAGTAACTCAAACTCATGAATGAATTCATCCACACTCCCACGTTGTTGTTGAAGTGACAATGTTGGTCACAAGAAAAGGGGGTTTGAATTGTGACTCTTTTTAAAATTTCTGCTTTGTAAAAAACTCAAGATTGATCTTGGTTTGACAAATAAGAATGCAGATTGATGTTTTGGTTAGAAACAAGTAAAATGTTAAAATGCAATGAATAATGTGTGCGTAGTAATCAAAGTAAAGATAAGAGATAAGAGAATAACACAGTGATGTATCCTGGTTCACCCAACCGTGGGCTACGTCTAGTCCTCACAATCTTGTGAGATTTTCCACTAACTTGGTAAAACAAGATTGATCCTGTTTTTACCTTAACAGATCAAAACTGATTTACAACAGGTTACTTTCCTTTTTGCAGATAACTTTCCTACACTTGAAAGTATCTTAACACTTATCCTCTCAAGGATCTTTACAACTTTCCTCACACTATTTCTATCTCTCTAGTGTTTGGATTTAACAAATGATTGTTTTTGAAAGATATTTGGTTTGATCAACAGTATCTCAACTCTTGTTTGAGTTTCTGTTTTGAGAAAATAGATTTCTAAGCTTGATCTTTTATGATGACAGAGACAAAGAGCCTTGCTGAGTTTTTTACAAACTTGATGAAATTCGAGAATGATTATCTTTTATGGAGAATGATTGCACTCGGATTTGATAATGTTCCCTTTGCCTTGGACTTTTTATAGGCATTTTAGAGGCCTTGCTAGCTCATGTAGCCGTTGATATACAGGCTGTAAAGACTGTGTACTTTTAGGTATGTGTTAGAGGAAAACGAAGACAATTCCAGTGAATCTCCAGATTGATCTTGGTTTCCAGTTTTCTTAGATTTTTGCTGTTTTTTTCTATTTTGTTCTTTGCTGCATAATTTTTTTATGTAATTGATCTTCTGGATCAGTCTTGAGTTTTGTCATTCTTCTTGGAACGGATTCCCTCAATCATGAATGGATTTGACGGCTGATCATTCATTTATATATACTTGTTTTAATTCTGATGAGTTCAAGATTGATCTTGGAACAGTCTTGTTTATTTTGCTTTTGATCTATCCATTTATGAAAGAATTGCTTGATACCTATCTTTTGATAACAACACTCAAGAAGATATGTTAAATTCTTTTTGTGGTTTTAGAATCATAATTAATAAGATTAATTAGTTTGTTTTTGTTCATCATTAAAACATTTGAAAAAGGGATTTTTGTCTCAACAGTTGTTGGAACCAAGTTGATTCTTTCACTTAAAGTTTTGATGTTAACAAAACTATTTTATGAAAATAACATATTTGACTTCGAAGAAGAATGCAAAAATTAGAGGATGGCGTCACCAGAGGATACCACCAAAGGATGATGTCACCAGAAGATACCTCTAGAAGATACCATCAGAAGCTATCATCGTCACCAGAAGCTATCAACGTCACCAGAAAAATATCAACTTCACAAGAAGATGTCATTAGAGAATGACGTCATCAGAAGATATAAATGTCACCAGAAGATACCTCCAGAAGATACCAGAAGATATCACCAGAGGATACCTCCAAAGGATACCAGAAGATATTGTTGAGGAAAAACCTTTTTGATATATGTTTTAATGACAACAAACCTTTTGAATGAAATGATTGAGTTTTATGAATGGTGAACTACTAATTTTTGCACTTAAGTTTTGTTTAAGGAAGATGAATTGCATAAGTGAACAAGCAAGAAGCCATTCACATCATCAAAGTGCAAGAATCTCAAAAAGAATATATCATATATCAATCATTCAAGAGAAAGATTATTACATCTTCAAGATAACATCTTCATGAAAAAGATGATCAAAAACATTCATACAACAATAATGATTACACTATGCCATAAATCAAAAGCAAAATCATTTGAAAGAAGCAAAATTACTAAAACTGAACGGAGAACATTCTTGAGGTTCAAATATGGTCATGACAGCATAAAGATCAATCAATCTTCATCAATTGAAAGAAGATATTGCCTCTGGAATTTACATCAATATTATCACTACATGACAAGGAACAAATGGGATCCATTCTAATCAAAGAAGTCATTCAAATAACAAAGGAAAAAGGCTATGAATCAAGTTGTTCCAACAAGACAGATCAGTCTCTAGAAATGTCCAGAATGATTAGATCGATCTCCAGAATGTCCAAAATGATCAGATCAGTCTCCAGAATGTCCCGAATGATCTACTGTAAAAAATGATCTTCTGTCCAGAATGATTATCATTCTCCAGCATGTTTAACATCATTCTCCAGCAGTGTATCATCAGTCTCCAGATTGATAAACAATCTCCAGCAGCAAACATCTTTCTCCAGCATGATTAACAACTATCTCCAGAATGATCAAACATCATCCTCCAGTATGATAACATCAGTCCAAAATGATACAATCATTCTCCAGCATACTGAACATCATTCACCAACCTTGTTACATCTTTCTCCAGCTTGACTGCCAAGAACGTTGAACGATCTTGAAGTATATAAACATTAGAGGATATCATTAGAAGATACCATCAGAGGATATCACCAGAGGATGACGTCACTAGAGGATGTGACCAGAGGATATCACCAGAGGATACCACCAGAGGATGACGTCACCAGCGGATATCACCAAAGGATACCTATAGAAGATGTCACTAGAGGATACCAGAAAATATCACCAGAGGATACCTCTAGAGGATATCACCAGAGGATTCCTCTACAAATTTAAAAGCCAAGAATACAAATCACTAAGATCAAGACTCATTTGCGACACAGAGAAAGAACCAAGTCTGCTGTTGAACATAAAAAGCAGAATGAAGAACATTCTTGCTTTTTGGCCTGCTCTCATCTAATCACTGACAAAGGACAACTATTTTGTTCCCAACGGGCAAATGAGCTGTCATAAGCACTTTTTGAGTCTATAAAAGAGAACTCAAGACAAAGGCAATAATCAGAACTCATTAAAGCAATTATTTCATCATTCATAATTAGATTCAAGAGCTTCAAGTTCAAATCAATACATCACTTATATACACTTACATACTTGAATGCTTCTCAATCACAAACAAAAGATTCAGTTCTGTTCTTCTTCTTCATATCAGAATCATTCTACTGAATTATTTTGTCAAGAATCTAATCTCAAACACGAGTTGAGCATACTCAGATTCTGTCCAAAATCAGAGCTTCAAGTACTAAGCAATTCATTACTCACTTCAATCATACTTGAATTTATCTCGCATACATTAAGTCAGTTCTGATTTTTCCTATTCGATTCCTAGAATCATTCTCGTGTATTTCTCTGTCAAAGAATCAGAACTCAAACAAGTGTTGAGCCTTCTCAGATTCTGACAAAACACTTTAAATCATATCATTGTAAACTCAAGGCTATAGTGTGAAGTATAGTTTTGAGTAAGCTTGTTGGAAATCCTTTTATGATTAAAAGGTGAATTGTAAAATCCTATCCAAAGATTGATAGGTGATTTGATTTAACTCCTTTATGGGTGGAAAGGATTTGTTTTTGTAACAGATCAAAGTTGATCTGAAACAGGGTGTGTAAAACCAAGATTGATCTCCGTTTTAGCACTTAGTGAAAATCTCATAGTTGTGAGGACTGGATGTAGCCCGAGTTAGGTGAACCAAGATATATCTTTATGTGGTATCTCTTCCCTTATCTATTTACTTTCAGTATGTTTGATTATTTAGTTAAATAGATAAATTAAATTGTTAAATTGTTAATTGTTAATGTTAACTAACCAAGAACGTTCTCCGTATTCTGGTCAAAACCAAGAATGTAACACCCCGAGTTTTAAACAGCGCGAGTGTATTTTTTTTTTCAACCGAAATAAATAAAAGAATTTTCAGAATTAATTCAAAAGAATTAAAATAAAATAAAATTTAGTCATCTCATAAAATAATACATCTTAAATTCGAATGACAAGAATAATTAAATAATTACATCGTAAATATAACTAAGTGATTTAATTTTGGGAATTAATACTTTTAATACAACAAACGGTAATATGTCAACAAAAGTTAGTGTCATAATATCTCCAAAAACATCCGGATCGCGGCTCACTAAAACATTATCAGAGTGCGAAAAATATACAATTATCCCAAAATAAATAATTACATCCACTGAGCTCAAGACCCTATACAACAAATCTACACTTATAATGCACTAAAGCTACAGTAGCAAGGCTTCCCTCCACATCCTATACAAGTCTCGTCTGACTCCGCGGCTCGCCTCGATGTGACGTCTTTCCTCCTCATCATACAAGGAAGGATCAGTCTCCTCTGAAGTCAGATCTACCCACGATCTGGGTCGCTTGGGCGGTGCCGGAATCTCAAAGCAATCATCTGCTGTCCTAGACGTACCCGGAATATCAACTGTTGCTAGTGTCGGTCCTTTATTCTTCTCTCCTGCCTCAGATTCACGCACAACACTTCCAGCTACCGGGTTAGGAGTCACCACACCTACTGTGGCCTCCGTCTCAACCCCTACAGTCGGACGCTCCACGTCCGCAAAAACCCCGTACTCCTCCAATATCAGTCTGGAAGGTACTGGAAAGTCAATCCTCGCGTGAGTGTGCTCTACGTATGCCACTGCCCCGTCGATCCTGCATGTCCTCGTCAATCTCCCCGTGTAAGTAGCCCTGCTTGAGACGGGGTCATACACCCAAGCAGTAGGCAAGTGAAGGTCAATGAAATCTAGCGACGTTTCCATCGTCTGTGTACCCATCGATGGTACGGGTTTGGGGGTCATCTGAGGGCAAAGCCTAATTTCCACAATAACAGTAAAGGGTCACCGACCGAAATTAACAATTACTACATAGCAATTATTTCAAAGATCAAATACTTTCATGGCATGTTTAAATGATATGACAACAGTAATGATGAAGTACGCTTACCTATTAAATATATACATAACATCTTTGCTAAATAGTCATTTTACATATTAATCATATTGCAAGTACAACCAAAATCAACAATCACTAATACCCATTTGACACTTAGAATTCATAAGATACTGGCAACCCTCGATTTCCACTCATCAACTCATTTTCAAATATGACTCACAGTCAACCATCCCAATGCAATATGTAAATGCCAATGTACACAACTCTTGGAATTACCAAGGTCCAGTCTCTCACGGACCAGCACATGTGCAGTCTCTCACGGACCAGCACATGTGCAGTCTCTCACGGACTAGCACGATTTTACAAATAGAATGGATCGTCTAATACACGCGGAACCATTTCGTAGTCCGGATAGAATAGACCGTCTAATACACACGGAACTATTCTACAACCCATCACGGTTACTACATTTACGTGTATTAGCCTCTCACAGGCCAAATACACAGAAGCTAAATCCTCGCACGGAAAGAATGGACCGTCTAATACTCGCGGAACCATTCCGTAGTCCGGATAGAATAGACCGTCTAATACTCGCGGAACTACTCTGTCCCCGGATAGAATAGACCGTCTAATACACGCGGAACTATTCTATAACCCATGGTTACTACTTAACTTCGCGGCCCATCACGGTCACCGCATCAACTCTGTGGCCCATCGCGGTCACCACCTGACTATGCAATGCATGGATATGCTATGTTTTCTCTTCACTGAAAACAGTATGAAAAACCAATTTGAAATCCAGACACTCCATTACCACCTCAAACCATCTCAAATCATCTCAAACCATCTCAAAAACTTCACATATGTTTGTCATATACCTTCCAAATGTTTCCTAACTCTTTAAGTGCATAAACCAATGTTTAAAATAGAGTTTTTGAAAAAAATCAATCTGTATTCGAATACAGATGCCAAAATAGTGAAAAATCAGCATTTCTGTATTCGAATACGAGGTTATCGTAGTCGAATACAGATGCGAAAACAGTGGCAAAAATCATGTATTTGTATTCGAATATGGAGTGTCGTATTCGAATACGACATTCAAAATTTAAATAAAAATTGGAAATTTTTAGGAATGTATTCGAATACACTAGTACCGTATTCGAATACACCTTTGAAAACAGTAAGATTTTCCAGAAAACTTCAACACGTTTTCAAACTCTTTTCTTTGAGAAACAAACACAAACACCAAACATAATCACAGATTCTTTAACAACAAAACCCAGAACATGCTCAACACATATAACTGATTCTACTCATCAACACAACAACAAAAACATCATCAATGCATCAACCAAAGCAGCAACAACACAGAACATCAACAACAGCATCAACAACATGCTTTTTCATCATTCATAACCACATGCAAGGCAGTTTCAGTATCAAAAACAACAACACCATTTTTAACACACATAACTCATAACAATCATCCATCAACACATGCATTTACAGCGCTAAATGCAATCTAGAAAGTTGGAAGGGGCCCTTTACCTTAGTTACGTTTACTTGTTCATTTACGTTACCGCGACAAAAGCCGGCGACACTTCCGCTCGCGTTGTTGCTACGAAAGTTAGTTCTTTAGCACCGTGAAGATGAGAGGAACGACTTTCCTTCTTGGCACTTTCTATTTCGACGCTTGGATTTCCAAGTAATATGACTTTTGAGTATCCCTCTTTTGTTACCACCAACACAAAACAGTTTGCAAAGAAGAGAAGGAAGGAAAAGAAAGTTCACGGCTAGTGAGGGAAGGAAAGGAAATGTTTCTGATTTCTTTTCTTGTCTTTCACTTCTATATATATATAAGCATATATCTTGCCACCTCACACATAATACATATTAATATTATAATATTACTTGACCATCAATTAACTAACTACTCATGTCGTAATTAACAGATAACATCTTAATTAACTGTCCGATATTTAATTGCTCATAATTAAATTAATTTATCATTCGTCCAATAATTTTAATCCATCTCAAAATAAATATTTATATATATATGTAAAATATACATATATTAAATATTTTACAAACATTCCAAAATTACACTTGATATTAATCCATAATTTATTTTAAATTTAAGGGTCTTACAAAGAACGTTCTACGTTTTCTGTTTTCACAACCAAGATCAATCTTGAGTTATTTTCTTAAGTTTTTAACAGGAAATTTTAAAAGGGCGAATTTACAATTCAAACCCCCTTTTCTTGTAAATTAACATTGCTACTTCAGATATCACCAGAGGATACCAGAAGATATTACCAGAGGATCCCATCAAAAGCAAGAATCAGAAGATGTCATCAAAGGCAAAAATCAAAGGATATCATCAGAAGCAAAAATCAAAGGATATCGTTAGAGGCAAGAATCATATGACATCATAAGAGGATATCATTCATAGTTCAGATCAGAAGGAAACATGGTCTAGAAGAAGACATGGTCCAAATCAGAAGTAAACATACACGGTCCAGATCAGAAGGAAACATGGTCTAGAAGAAGACATGGTCTAGATAAGAAGCAAACTGAAGGTGCAAACACGAGAAGGGGGGTTGAATTGTGTTTGACTAACTTGAATACTTTTTCTCTTTTTGCAGTTTTAAAACAAGACTTGATGTATGAATAAAACAGAGTTAGCAGCGGATATAAAGTAAAAATAAAAACATAGAATTTTATACTGGTTCACCGTTATTGAGGCTACATCCAGTCCCTTCGACCAACATTGGGCCATGGTCTGATCTTCTGATCTCGGCCAACACTAGGCCATATACTTAAATCTTGACCATTGATATGAAACTTTTCCCTCTGACTTGGACCAATTCTGAACTGAGTCTGGATTAAACTGAAATGAAATATGGACAAATAATATTTCAGTCTCGATATTTTACCTTCTGATTTGGATCAGGTCTGGATCAAATCTGGACATAATTTCTTCTGGTCTGGACTTAGTTTCATACCCTGAACCATGCTATCTTTTGGTCTGGGTCAAATCTTGATTGAATCTCTTGTTCTGGACCCATTAATTTATCCTCTGATTAAGTTTAGATCAAGTCTGGACTGTTTATCATTTCACTGCTAGGCCATCTTCTGGTCAAAATAACTTATGGACTAAGTCTGATTAATGATTCCTTCTGGTCTGGATCAAGTCTCCCTCTGGCAGGCTTCCTTCTGGTCTGGTCTAGGTCTCATTCTGACTTTGCTTCCTTCTGATCTGGGCCAGCAAAGATATCCTTTGGTAATTTCAGGATGCATCCTCTAGTACCTTCTGGATGCATTATCTGGTGTCTTCATCTTCTGCCTCTGGAAACTTCATCTTCTGGTGGTATTTAATATAATAATTCAAGGTACAAAATAAGATTACATGGAATGCTTTTGTAAACATCAAAATCCTAAGTACTTAGAACCATCTTGGTTCCAACAATCTTCCCCTTTTTGATGATGACAAAACCTTAACTTATTTTGCTAGCTTGTAACTCGAAGTACTTGAAATACTCCCCCTCAGACCAATCTCTCCCCCTAAGTCTGATTCTGATTTTTTCTTCTCCTTTTTAACTCCTTCTTGAATCACCCTTTCTTTTCTTCTCTTCTCTTCTCCTTTTCAACTCCTTCTCTTTTCATCTCTTTCTGATTTATTTTTCTCTCTCCTTGTTTCTTCTCCTTTTCAACTCCTTCTCTTTTCGCTCTTTCTTTTTCTCTCTTTATTTTTCTCTCTCCATGATTCTTCTCCTTTTCATCTCTTTCTTTTTTGCTCCTCCTTTCTTTTTATCTCTCATTTTCTACTTATTTCTCCTTTTTCTCTCTCTCTCTCTCCCCCTTTTTGTCATCAGCCAAAAAGAGGTCCTACTATATTTGTATTTTTTTTTTCTCTTTACAAAGTACATAAAGTAAAAACAGAAAAATAAAAAACATAAAGTAAAATTACAAGAAAATTAAAAACACCAGCTAGTCAGATATGGAGAGAATGTTGAGATGCTTCTTGATGAACTCGAACTACCTTCTGGTAATGCTTTGGTGAAGATATCAGCCCATTGATGATCAATGTCCACAAACTGGATGCTTAAAGTCCCTTTTTGAACATGGTCCCTAATGAAATGGTGTTTTAGTTCAATGTGTTTGGCTATAGCGTATAAGATGGGGTTCTTGGTTAGGTTTATGGCTGAAATGTTATCACAGAACAAAGGGATATTGGTTTCAAAGATGTTGTAATCTTCAAAGGGATATTGGTTTCACAGAACAAAGGGATATTGGCTAGTTTCATCTTTCTCAAGTGAGCAGGTTAGATGCATGGGGGTGGCCATAGGCATTCACTCATTTTGAACTTTTTAAGAAGTTCTTTAGTATATTTAGATTGGTGAATGAGTATACCTGACTTACCTTGGTGAATCTGAATTCCCAGGAAGAACTTGAGTTCTCCCATCATGCTCATTTGGAACTCTTTCTGCATTAGGTCAGAAAACTCTTTGCACAAAGTGCCATTAGTCGATCCAAAGATGATATCGTCAACATAAACTTGAATAATTAACATATCATTTTTAATGGATTTCCTAAATAGAGTATTATCAATCTGGCCTATATCAAATTCATTCTTAAGTAGAAAGGTACTAAGTCTGTCATACCATGCCCTTGGTTCTTGTTTTAAACCATATAAAGATTTTTTAAGTTTAAAAACATGGTCTGGAAAATCAGAATTTTCAAACCCAGGGGGCTGTTTGACATAGACTTCCTCACTTATATAGCCATTGAAGAATGCACTTTTAACATCCATTTGATACAGAACTATATCATGATTAGCAGCAAATGATAAGAGAATTCTAATTGCTTCTAACCTGGCCAATGGAGCAAAAATCTCAGTGTAATCTATACCTTCCTGTTGACTATATCCTTGTGCTACTAATCTGCCTTTGTTCCTTACAATTCACCTTTTTCATTGAGTTTATTCCTGAACACCCACTTGGTTCCAATAATGTTTTTGTTTGGTCTGGATACCAGATCCCAAACATCATTCATTTGGAATTCATTCAGCTCTTCTTGCATTGCAATTATCCAACCTTCCTCTGCCAAAGCTTCATCAACATTGGTTGGTCTGCATCAACTTCTGGTTCTGGAAGATCTGTAACAGCTTCTGATTCTGATAAATCAACTTCTGATTCAGGTAAATCTGCAACAGCTTCTGATTCTGGTAGATATGTAACAGCTTCTGGTAGATATCCAGATTTCACTTCTGACTTATCTTGGCTGTTTCTGACTTGATCATATTTATCTTTTGAAGATTTGTCATGTGTTGCTGACTTGCTTGTATCCTCTACCTTTCCAGGTACTTCTATTTCTTCTGGTGAACCTGCACTATCTTTATCTTGCTTTTATTTGTCAAGATCAAGCCGTTTGTCATTTATAAATCAATTAATTTAAAAATAAACTCAATACAGCCAAACCATTAATTCTGCTTCTGGTGGTTTCTGCTTGTTTTTGAAACCACTGGAATGCTGTTTCTGCTGAAGTGTTTAATTCGTGTGAATCACCTAGTTCCTCTAACAATTTGATAATTTGCAGAATACTTATCTAGCTTTGATTTTTTAAGATCAAGCTTCTTGTTATCACAGTAAACATAAATTTCAAACAATAATAGTATTTACAGCAAGATGTAACCTCAATGTCAACAGTTTCAGTTTTACTATGAAAATCCTCTTGCTTCTGATTTTCAGATTCTGAATCTGTATGTTCTGTGATTACATGGTTTGGATTAAAGGATTTGAATTCCCTTCCAGGTTTGTAGTCTTGATGAATTTCACTAGAGTGTTTGAAGAACTCTCCTGATTCTGATTCTTCTCTTTCTGCTTTGGCTGATACACCATGTTCCTCTGGTGATTCTGGAACTCATGGTGATTCTGGTAATAATATGGGTTCTGATGAATCTGATAATTCCTGTTCTGGTCCTGGTTCTGGTTCTGGCACTGATTCTGATTCTGATTCTGGTTCCAGTTCCTGTGCCTCTGATACAGGTTCCAGTTCTAGTTCTGGTTCCAGTTCCTATTCTGATTCTGGTTCCAGTTCTGGTTTTGGTTCCAGTTCCTGTACCTCTGATACTGGTTCCAGTTCTGATTCTGGTTCTGGTTCCAGTTCTTGTTCTGATTCTGGTTCCAATTTTGATTCTGGTTCCATTTTTGGTTCTGATTCTGATTCTGGTTTTGGTTGAGTTGACCAGACCTTCTTCCATCAGACTCAGATTGCCTTTGTCTTGTTGTAGCAGGAACATAAACCTTCTGCTTGTGCATTACCAACATCCATTGTCCAGACACCATTGTTGGTGTCTCCTTCTGGTTGCTCAGAATATCTGCAACATAGACAATTTTATCTTTTGGTACCCAGAACTGATTGGGTCCAAGTTTGTTAGTCTTAACAGCTCTCTGATCTTGTTCAGATTTTACCATTGGACAAGATAGTTCATTGTGACCTTTCTTAGCACAAACAATGCATAAAATATCAGAATGAACAACTTTACTTTCAGCAATCGTTTTTGTAAAACCAAGACCTCTCTTTCCACTGTTACTGTTTCCATAAATCATAGATGCATATTTACTTCTTTCCATTCCATTAGAAATAAAGTATTGAAAAAATTGTTCATGCATATCAGATTCACAAACAGTTTTGGAAGTGGAACAAGTGTTACTTTTGAGAGTTTGGTTTTCAGATTTGAGTCTTGCAACTTCAGTTTTAAAATCCTTGTTTTCAGTTGCATACTCAGAATTTCGATTCTTTAAAACTTGGACTTCTTTGGTTAGATTTTTCTTATCTTCCCTCAGAGTTTTCAGTTTTAAAGACATCTTATTGTTTGCATTTAAAAAGTCTTTTAAAGCCTCAATTAATTCAGATCTAGTGAGATCAGAAAATACCTCACTGTCTTCATCTTCTGATTCTATTCCAGAGCCTGAGCTGTATCCAGAACTTGAGTTGGTATGAGCCATCAGAGCCAGAATTGCTCCCTCTGATGTACTTCTAGACTTGCTTGAATGACTGGTTCGATCATTCTTCCTTCTGCCTGCTTTCCTTCCTGAAATCGTGCCTTTATGAAGTCTAGAGGCAGACCCGATGTGTGCCATCTTTGCTGTTTCTTCCTCTTCTTCATCAGACGATTCTTCTTCTGATTCTGATGCATCCCAGGCTGCCATCAGACCCTTCTTTCTGAATCTGGAATTCTTCTTGTGCTGTTTGCCTTTTTCCAGATTTGGACATTCTGACTTGATATGTCCAGGTTCATTGCATCCATAACAAATGATACTCTTCTTGTCAGATTCTTCCTTTCCTTTGTTGTTATATCACTTCTTGAAGCTTCTTCTCTTCTTGTTTTCCCAGATCTTAACCATCTGTTTGGTTAAGTAAGCCATATCATCACAGTCACTATCGCTATCCTCTGATTCAGATGCTGCCCTTGCAGCTTTCTTCTGTTTCGACTTCAGAGCCAGATTTTCTTCTTCTTTGGTTCATTTGCTTCTAGTTCTATTTCATGAGACCTGAGTGAGCTGATCAGATCTTCAATTTTTAAGTTGTTCAGATCTTTGGCTTGCTGAACTGTAGTAACCATTGGTCTCCACTTGGTTGGTAAGTGTAAGACCCTTAAATTTAAAATTAAATTATGGATTTAATATTAAGTGTATTTTGGGAATATTTGTAATATATTTAATATATGTATATTTATATATATATATATAAATATTTATTTTGGAGGTTGGATTAAAAATTATTGGATGAAGGATAAATTAATTTAATTACGAGTAATTAAATATCGGTAGTTAATTAAGATGTTATCTGTTAATTACGACAAGAGTGATTAAGTATTTGATGGTCAAGCAATATTATAATATTACTATGTTGAGTGAGGTGGCACATATATGCCTATATATATGTAAGTGAGAAGCAAGAAATCAGAAAACATTTCCTTCCTTCCTCACTGCATGCGCCAGTTTCCTTCTTCCTCTTCTCATTCTGTTTTTGTGTTGGTGATAACAAAAGAGCATCCTCAAAAGTCAAATTACTTGGAAATCCAAGCGTCGAACCAGAAAGTGTCAAGAACGAAAGTTGTTCCTCTCATCGTTACGGAGCTAAAGAACTAACTTGGGTAGCCACAACGCGAACGGGAGTTTCGCCGACTTTTGTCGCGGTAACGTGAACGAGCGAAGAAAACGCAACTAAGGTAAGGGGCACCTTCCAACTTTCTAGATTGCATTTAGGGCTGTAAATGCATGTTGATGTGTGATTACATTTGATTTTTCTGGTCTGAAAATGAAACTGTTGTGCATGTTGTTATGGATGACGAAAATGCATGCTGTTGATGCTTTATTTTGATGATCTGTATTGTTTCTTTTTTGGTTGATACATCAATGATGTTTTGGTTGTGTGGGGATACTGGAAAGTGCTTTGCATGTCGTTTTGGGGATGATCAAAATGCATGTGTTGATGAAACTGTTGTGCATGTTGTTATGGATGACGAAAACATATGCCGTTGATGCTTTATTTTGATGATCTGTGTTGTTGCTGTTTTGGTTGATACATCAATGATGTTTTGGTTGTATGGGGATACTGGAAAATGCTTTGCATGTCGTTTTGGGGATGATCAAAATGCATGTGTTGATGAAACTGTGGTGTTGTTAACATTTTGGTGTTGAGGGTGGTTTTCAAAAGAGAAGGATTTTAAAATGGGTGGAGGTCTTCCGGAAATCTGTTGTTGTTGTGTTGATGAGTAAAATCATTTATATATGTTGAGAAATGTTCTGAGTTTTGTGGTTCAAAAGAATGGTGATTATGGTTTGGTATTTGTGTTGATTTTTCAAAGAAAATAGTTTGAAAACGTGTTGAAGTTTTTTGGAAAATCTCACTGTATTCGAAGGTGTATTCGAATACAGCATTGGTGTATTCGAATACATTCCTGCAAAATTCCTGTTTTACTCAAATTTTGAACTTGTATTTGAATACGACACTCTGTATTCGAATACATATAAGTGATTTTTGCTTCTGACTTAGCATCTGTATTCGGCTACGACCCTGTCGTATTCGAATACAGGATTGCAATTTTTGCCACTGTATTCACATATGTATTCGACTACGACCCTGTTGTATTTGAATACAGATTTGCTGTTTTTGCCACTAACTTCGCATCTGTATTCGGCTACGACAACCTCGTATTTGAATACAGAATGCTGATTTTTCACTGTTTTAGCATATGTATTCGAATACAAGGAAGCTGTATTTTTATACAGATTGGTTTTTTTCCAAAAATTCCAGTTTTAAACATTGGTTTATGTACTTAAAGAGTTGGGGAAACATTGGGAAGGCTTGTATTGAATTAAATGGGATTTTTGATATGGTTTGAGGTGGTGATGATGAGTTTTCTTGAGATTTTTGTTGTTGTTGTTGATGTAGTGATAATGAAGTTGTTGAGATGGTTTGAGGTGGTAATGGAGTGGCTGGATTTTCAGCTGGTATTTGCATACTGTTTTCAGTGAAGAGAAAACATCGCATGTCCATGCATTGCATAGTCAGGTGGTGACCGCGATGGGCCACAGAGTTGATGCAGTGACCGTGATGGGCCGCGAAATTATGTAGTAACCATGGGTTATAGAATAGTTCCACGTGTGTTAGACGGTCTATTCTATCTGGGGTCAGAGTAGTTCCGCGTGTATTAGAAAGTCTAATCTACTCAGACTACGGAGTGGTTCTGTAAGACCCTTAATTTTAAATATTAATTTTTGGAATTAATGTCAAGGGTATTTTGGGAATTTTTGTAAAATATTTAATATATGTATGTTTTAAGTGAATATATATATATATATATAAATATTTATTTTGGAAGAGGAATTAAAATTATTGGATGAAGAATTAAATTAATTTAATTTCAAGTAATTAAATTAATTGGACCACTAATTAAGGATTAGTGGTTAATTAAAGGATTAAGTGCTGAAATGATACAGCATTATTTTATTAGCATTTTCAAGAAAGAAGGCACTCAAGTAATTCTATAAGTGCACGGCAGGGAGACTGAACCAAGACCAGAACTCACACCTCCCTATTTTGCATGTAATGAGTGATTGCATGCAACAGTGAATTTCCTCCCATTTCTGCCCCTGGTTTCTGAAAAAAACAGCTTCACGGGTTCTTTAAATTCAGAAGAGGGAAGTCCTCCAAACACCATAAACTGGAAATCGAAACCTCTAACTAGAAAACCCACAATAGTAAAGTTAATCCCCACTCCATTACGAAGCCAAAGAACCCAGTTTGGTAGCAGCACACTCAAGCAGCAGCTCCCACCTATTTTTGGACGCAAAAAGGGGAACGACGGCTGAAACAAGAGCAGAAGCAGAACACGCTACAAGGGTAAGGGCACCTTCCATCTTTTAGCTGCATTAGGACCACGAATGTGTGTTATTTCAGTTCTGTGTTCAAAAGAAAAACTGCTTTTCGAAAATGACATTTTGAAAGAAAATGCATTTTGTCGATATGTGATTATTCTGATGGTTGTTGCTGGCTGTTTTTCTAATAAAACATGCTGTTTTGCTTACGTGTGAAAGCTGAAAATGTTTGTATGTTATTTTAATTATGATTAAAATGCATGTCTTAAAACTGTTTTGAAAATGGCCTTAACATGCAAAAATGCATTCTGCTGGTGTTTTGCTGCTCTGTGATGCGTGCATATTATTTTGTTTGAGGAAGCTGAAATGCTTCGCATGTTTCTGATGTTTGAGAAAACTGAGTATGTGCATGTTCTGATGTTTGAGAAAACTGAGTATTTGCATGTTCTGATGTTTGAGAAAACTGAGTATTTGCATGTTCTGATGTTTGAGAAAACTGAGTATTTGCATGTTCTAATGTTTGAGAAAACTGAGTATTAGCATGTTCTGATGTTTGAGAAAACTGAGTATTTGCATGTTTCTGATGTTTGAGAAAAACTGAGCACTTGCATGTTTGTTCTGATGAATGGGAAATCTGAAATGTTGCATGAATGTGCTGATGGTTGGAAAACTGGATGATTCTGATTCTGTTGAGGCTTGTGTGATTCCGGTGATATTGAGGATTCTGATTCTGGGTGTTTTGTGTGATTCTGGTGATATGATGATTCTGATTCTGGTTGTTTTGTGTGATTCTGGTGGTGTTGATGATTTTAAAGGAAAAAGGGATTTTAAATGAAGAAAGGGTTTGTTTTGAAAAAGTGCAGAATCTGTTTGATATTTGGTTATCATTTTTAAAGAAAACAGTTTGAAAAGGGTTGAACTTTCACTGGTTTTCGAAGGTGTATTCGACTACAACATGTGTGTATTCGAATACAACCTTCTAGGTTTCTGTTTTATTTAAAGTTTTCAAACCTGTATTCGAATACGAGCCCCTGTATTCGAATACAGAGGAAAGATTTTTGCTTCTGTATTCGCATCTGTATTCGACTATGATCATGTCGTATTCGAATACAGAAGTGAAATTTTAACACTGTATTCGCATCTGTATTCGACTACAGGCATGCTGTATTCGAATACAGAATGCTGTTTTTCACTGGTTCAGTTTCTGTATTCGAATACAAGGAATATGTATTCGAATACGGATTCGTGTTTTTTCCAGAAGCACTGTTTTTAGCTTCTGTATTTGAATACAAGGAAGCTGTATTCGAATACAGATTCGTGTTTTCCAGAAAATCCAATTTTAAACTCTGTCAAGTGGATTTTAAAATGTTGAGAAAACTCTGGGAAGGTTTAAATGATTTAAAATGGAATCTGTGAAATGGTTTTAAAGGGGAAGGGATGATGGTTTGAAAACCTTTAAGAACATGGGAGAAATGCTGGAATTTTTCAAGGTTTGGTCTTCTGTATTCGACTACAGACATGCTGTATTCGAATACAGAATGTTAAAACTGCAGTTCATGCTTCTGTATTCGAATACAGGGGGTCTATATTTGAATACAGATTCGAGTTTTCAGAATTTATACGTTTTTAAGAGTGTTTTGCAAACTCTGAGTATTTGGGTATATTTGAAATGTTGTGGTAAATAAAAAGGGGAAGTTTTGGTGATTGTTTGAAGTGGTGGAAATGAAGTTTTAAAAACTCTGCTGATGCAATGAAAGAGGTTGATTTACGCACTGAAATCTGCCTATGTATTCGAATACCAGAGGGCTGTATTCGAATACAGAGGGTGATTCTATACTGTTTTTGGCTTCTGTATTCGAATACAAAAGAGCTGTATTCGAATACAGATTCGTAAAATTCCAAAAATCATCAGTTTTAAACTGTGCAATTGAATTTTAAGAGTCTGGGAAAAACTTTTCAAAGTGTTAATGATTAATGGACTGTTTAATCATGATTGTGATGTTGTTATTTCTGACTGTGTTGAAATATTTTAACATGATGAAAAACAGGAATTTCTGAGTTGCATTCTGTTTCTAGAGAAGTGAAACACTGCATATTCATGCATTGCATAGTCAAGTGGTACCCGCGATGGGCCACAGAGTAATACGCAACCACGTGCTGATCTGTGAGCAATTGCACGAGTGCTGGTCTGTGAGCGACTGCACTAGGTACTGATCTGTGAGCGATTGTACATTGGTATATAAGTGCTGGTCTGTGAGCGACTGCACTGGTACTGGACTGTGAGTGTATGTACCCTGAAATGCGCAACCACGTGCTGATCTGTGAGCGATTGCACGAGTGCTGGTCTATGAGCGACTGCACTAGGTACTGATCTGTGAGCGATTGTACCTTGGTTTATGTCAAACGTGCTGGTCTGTGAGCGACTGCACAAGTGCTGGTCTGTGAGCGACTGCACTGGTGCTGATCTGTGAGCGATTGCACCCTGGTCATGAGGGCCGTTAAATTGTGTTGGTCTGTGAGTGACTGCACCTTAGTGATTCCAAGAAAATTATGCATGAGCATATATGCATTACATTGAGGGATTTGACCGTTGTGTCACGATTGTTTATATGATGAATGTTGGAAATTAATGTGTGTGAGTGCTGTCCAGAAATCTGAAATTCTGAATTAATGATTGTGTTGTTGACGTGTGTTTGTACTTACCGCATACTTCATAATCATTGACTGCTATTTTGAAAAGGCATGAAAGTTATAAATTTTCAAATGAGCATTATTTTCCTCATCATCATACGTTATACATGATTATAATCGTTGCTGTGTAATACATGCTATGTGAATATTTGTTATTTTCGGTTGGTGACCCCCTTGCTATTATATTGTGGACTTTGGGCTTTGCCCTCAGATGCCTCCAAAACCAACGCTGCCCGTGGGCACCCGAACGACGGAAACGTCGTTGAATTTCCTTGATCGCTACTCGCGCACTGCTTGGGCTTTTGACCCCCTCTCAAGCAAAGCGACTTATACGGGTGGCTGGAGCGGACAAGTAGGACCGACGGCGTGGAAGACTTCGTAGAGCGCACTCATGCGAGCATAGATTTTCCCGTGCCTTCCCGCCTGGTGTTAGAGGCGCATGGAGTGTTCGACGACGCTGAGGAGTCTGCTGAAAGGGTTGAGACGGAGGCCACTGTAGGAGTGGTGACTCCCAACCCTATGATTGGGAGAGAGATACATGAGTCTGATGCGGTAGAGAAGCATGATGAGCTGAGACCAGTAGCGACTGAGATTCCGGGTCCATCTAGGATTTCCGATGATTGTTACGAGATTTCGGCACCGCTAAAGCGGCCGCGAGTGTGTATTGATCTGACTTTTGAGGAGACCGACCCCTCGCTGTATGATGAGGAGGAGGAGGAGGTCACGTCGAGGCGAGTGGCAGATTCGGAGAGGACTTGCTTGGGATGTGGGGGAAACCCGTGCTACTGTAGCTTTAGCGCATGATCAGTTAGACTTGATGTATTAGACTTTGAGCTAGATATGTATTTTGTTTTTATTTTGAAAAACAATTGTTGTACTATTTAATTCCGCACTCTGATATTGACTTTTGGGAATATTATGATATTATTATCTTTCAAAAATGTTTTATTGTTAATTATTAAATTTCCAGAATTAAGTAATTATTTTAATTCTTTTCGAATTAATTTGGAAAATTCATTTTAAATATTTATTCATTTAAAAAAAAAAATACACCCGCGCTGTGTTTTAAACTCGGGGTGTTACAGGTTCCGCGTGTATTAGACGGTCCATTCTATCCGTGCGAGGATTTAACTTCTGTGTATTTGGCCTGTGAGAGGCTAATACACGTCAATGTAGTAACCGTGGAGGGTTGTAGAATAGTTCCGCGTGTATTAGACGATCTATTCTATCTGGGTTTAGAGTAGTTTCGTGTGTGTTAGACGATCTATTCTATCCGGGCTACGGAATGGTTCCGCGTGTATTTGACGGTCCATTCCATTTGTAAAATCGTGCTGGTCCATGAGAGACTGCACTTTGGAAATTCCAAGAGTTGTGTACATTGGCATTTACATATTGCATCAGTGTGGTTAATTGTGAGTCATGTTTTAATATGAGTTGATGAGTTGAAACCGAGGGTGGCAAGTATCCATTGAAATTTGACTGCCGAATGGGTGTTTGTGATTGCTGATTTTGTTGTACTTGCAATATAATTAATATTTAAATTGGCTATTTCGCGAAGATGTTAATGTATACGTTTCATAAGTAAGCATACTTCATCATTACTGTTGTTATATCATTTGAGCATGCCATGTATGTACATTGTTATCTTAGAAATAATTGCTATGTGGTAATTGTTGTTTTCCATCGGTGACCCTTACTATTATTGTGGAAAATTGGGCTTTGCCCTCAGATGATACTCAAACCCGTACCTCCGACGGTTACACTAACGACGGAGACGTCGTTAGTTTTCCTTGATCTTCACGTACGGCGTAGTTGTGGACAACGCAGAGGGGCGGACAGCTGGGTGAAGAAGAGACTTGTAGAGGATGCGGTGGAAACCGTGCTACTGTAGCTTTAGTGCATGATCAGTTTAGACTTGTTGTATAGGGTCTCGAGCTCGGTGGATGTAATTATTTATTTTGGGATAATTGTATATTTTTCCGCACTCTGATAATGTTTTGGTGGGTCCAGGATACAATTTTTAATGCATCTTTATTTTAGTATATTTTGAAGATCAATTTCCCAAAACTAATTTACTCGGTTAAAGTTATGATGTAATTATTTAATTACGTTCGTCATTTGAATCACGACGTATTATTTTATGAAATAATTTTATTTTATTTTCTTTTAATTCTTTTGAATTAATTTGAAAATTCTCTTATTGATTTTGGTTGAAAAAAAATACACTCGCGCTGTTTAAAAACTCGGGGTGTTACAGTAAGCTTCTTAGAATCTTCTTGACATGATCTGATGTTGTGTAGCTTTTCTTCAAGACCTTCAGTCCAGATATCAGAGTTTGGAATTTGCAGAACATTCCATCAATGTTTTCATCATCTTCCATCTTGAACATCTCATACTGTTTGACCAGTATGTTAGCCCTTGCTTCTTGAACCTGCTGGCTTCCTTCATAGGTCAAAACCAGACTGTTGAATATGCTCTTTGCTGTTTCTTTATCTGTGCATCTGTTAAATTCCTTGAATGTGTTGGCACTGATCATGATGTTTCTGGACTTGTGATGAAGTTTGTATAATCTGCTCTGGTCTGGTTTCATATCATCCATGTCCAGTTCTTTGTTGGATCTCCTGGAACAGTAGGTGCAGTGTATCCTTTGACTACTATCTTCCATAATTCAGGATCTTGAGATATGAAGAAACTTCTCATTCTGTCCTTCCAATACTCAAATCTTTCTCCATCAAATAGTGGTGGTCTGTTGATGTTGCCTCCCAAATCATCTTTGGATTCTGCCATGTTGAACCCCTTGGACCTTTCCTCAAACACTGTTAAGTGCTCAGCCTTGAGACCGAGCTCTGATGCCAATTGAAGGTGCAAACACGAGAAGGGGGGTTGAATTGTGTTTTACTAACTTGAATACTTTTTCTGTTTTTGCATTTTTAAAACAAAACTTGATGCATGAATAAAACAGAGTTAGCAGCGGATATAAAGTAAAAATAAAAACACATAATTTTATACTGGTTCACCGTTAACGAGGCTACGTCCAGTCCCTTCACCTTAAAGGATTTCACTAATTCAAAACCTTGAATTACAACAATACCAATGACCCTCCAAGTCAGTCTTCTCAAACAGTCTAACAATCCTAGACTTTTGAGGAATACATCACCTTGACTTCTTAAGTCAAGTTCTCCTACCAATCTGACAACCCCAGATTGTAGAAGGAATTACAATGCCTTGAATCTAATTGCTAAGTAATCTGCTACCATTTCTGACTCCCTCAGATTGTAGACTCAACTTCAACAACTTAGATCTAACACAAGGGAAAGAAAATAACACGAGTGCTTGCTTCTGGAAAGCTGGAACTCACAATTAACGTCACTGAAAATTTGAGTGTTTGCTTTTGGAAGTGTATGACTTTTTTGTGATTTTCGATGCTAAGTATTCTGCCTTGAGCCTCCTTTTATAGATGTGAATTAGGGTCTCTTCCAAGCGGAATTTCGAGCTGTATCTTGCTGGATTCTCTTGCAAAAATACTCTGACCAATCGGGTTTCATATAAATAAAAAACATATCTTTTTATCTCCAGATTTGTTTTCATAAATAACTTGGGCCAATTTGGTCTTTAATTAAATCTGAACTCCCATACGACTTCACTTTATTTTTGTAACAAATCCTTTTAATACTTTTATCAAATAAAATTAAATCTCCACCGTTAATTCTCATGATTAAATCTGGACCGTTTGATCTTCTGCGCTAGTCCACATCTGGACCATACTAAGTGATCTGCTGCGATCCTCTGATTCCGGCCAGCCCTGGACCACAGTTTCTGATCTTTTGATCTCGGCCAACCTGGACTTGAAAACTGATCTGCTGTGATCCTCTGATCTCGTCCAATGCTAGACCACACATTCTGACCTTCTGATTTGGGCCAACACTGGGCCATGGTCTGATTTTCTGATCTCGGCTAACATTGGACCATATACTTAAATCTTGACCATTGATATGAACCTTTCCCCTCTGATATGGACCAATTCTAAACTGGGTCTGGATTGAACTGAAATTAAATCTGGACAAATGATATTTCAGTCTGGACATTTTACCTTCTGATTTGGATCAGGTCTGGATCAAATCTCGACATCATTTCTTTTGATCTGGACTTAGTTTCATACCCTGAACCATGCTATCTTCTGGTCTGGTCAAATCTAGATTGAATCTCTTGTTTTGGACCCATTAATTTATCCTCTGATTAAGTCTGGATCAAGTCTGGACTGTTTATCATTTCACTGCAAGGCCATCTTCTGGTCAGAATAACTTCTGGACTAAGTCTGACTAATGATTGTTTCTGGTCTGGATCAAGTCTCCCTCTAGCAGGCTTCCTTCTGGTCTGGTTCAGGTCTCCTTCTGACTTTGCTTCCTTCTGATTTGGGCCAGCAAAGATATCCTCTGGTAATTTCAGGATGCATCCTCTGGTACCTTCTGGATGCATTATCTAGTGTCTTTATCTTCTGCCTCTGGAAACTTCATCTTCTGGTTGTATTTAATGTAATAATTCAAGGTACAAAATAAGATTACATGGAGTGCTTTTGTAAACATCAAAATCCTAAGTACTTAGAACCAACTTGGTTCCAACAAAAACATGGTACAGAAGAAGACATCGTCCAAATCAGAAGGAAACATGGTCTAGAAGATAACATGGTCCAGATCAAAAGACATGGTTCAGACTTGGTCCAGATCAGAAAAACACACGGTCCAGATTTAAAACGTGATTCCGATTCATAGAAGACGTGATTCAAAATTGAAGAAGACTTGATTAAAATTTGAAAAAGATCTGATCAAAGTTTTAAGTAGATTTGATTCCAAAATCAAAGAAGACCTGATAGAAATTCGAAGGAGATATGGGCAAAGAAGATTTAGTTCGAAAATAAAAAGAAACATAATCAGGTTAAAAGAATTTTCAAAGGAAATCTGAGCAAGATACATCTCAAAATTAAGCTTAGACAAAGCCCATATTTCAGCTATAAAAGGAGGCTTCAGGCTGCAACAGAAATAATCGAAAAAAACAAGAACTCAAGCTTCAAATTCAAAGTCATCAGAGAGTTCAAAAGAGAGAAATACTTGTATGTAAGAGAAATATGTTCTAAGTGTTTTCAGAGAGTGAGAGTCAATGTTATAATCAGCTTTTCAGAAGCAACTACTAAAGAAAGTCATTGCAACAATCAGCATTCCAGAAGCAACAATGCAAAGTTCCAAACCCTTGTAATCAAACCCGATAGTGGTGTGAATACCTTCTTCAATATAGGGTTGTCAGATTGGTAGGAGAAAACTTGGCTTGTAGGGTCAAGGTGGTGTGAATTCCTCCATCAATATGGGGTTGTCAGATTGATAGGAGAAGACCTGGCTTGTAATGTCAAGGTGGTGTGAATTCCTCCTTCAATCTGGGGTTGTTAGATTGGTAGGAGAAGACTTAGCTTGTAGGGTCAAGGTGTTGTTTTTCCTCAAAAGTCTGGGGTTGTCAGGCTGTTTGAGAAGACTGGCTTGGAGGGTCAGGTGTTGTAATTCAAAGTTTTGAATTAGTGGATTAAAGCCTTATGAATGAAGAACTGGATGTAGCCAAATTAATGGTGAACCAGGATAAATCTTTATGTTCTTATGCTGTTACTATCCGCTGCTGAGTCTGATTATTTATTCATCAAGTAATTCACATCAACTTTCATCAAAACAGCCAAAAGAATTCAATTTTGGCAAACACAATTCAACCCCCTTCTCGTGTTTGCACTTTCAATTAGCATCAGAGCTCGGTCTCAAGGCTGAGCACTTTATTGAGTTTGAGAAAAGTTCCAAGGCTTCAACATGTCTAGATTCAATGAAGAAGCTGCTAGAGGAAACATCAACAGACCACATCTGTTTGATGGGGAACATTTTGAGTACTTGAAAGATAGGCTGAGGAGTTTCTTTATTTCACAAGATCCTGAACTTTGGGACTTGGTGGAAGATGACTATACTTTTCCAGAGGATGATGATGGTGTTGAAATTCCCAGAAATGATATGGATGCTGACTAAAAGAAGATGTACAAGATGCATCACAAATCTAGAATGTTCATGATAAATGCAATCACATTCAAGGAATTCGACACGTGCACCAACAAAGAGACAACAAAGAGTATCTATGACAGTCTGACTCTAACTTATGAAGGAAGGAAGCAAGTTCAAGAAGCAAAGGCCAACATTCTAGTCAAAAAGTACGAGCTGTTCAAGATGGAGAAGATGAAGGCATTGAAGCAATGTTTTCCAGATTCCAGACTCTGGTCTCAAGACTAAAGGTATTCAAGAAGAGCTACACTACTACTGATCACGCAAAGAAAATTCTTAGAAGCTTGCCAACCAAGTGGAGACCAAAGATCACTACCATTTAGGAAGCAAGGGATCTGAATACTCTAAATCTGGAAGAATTAATCAGCACCCTCAAATCACGTGAAATTGAGCTTGAATAAGATGTGCCCAAGAAGAAGAACAAAACCCTAGCTTTGAAATCCAGCAAAATAAGGTACTAAAAGCATAAGCAGATTATGAAGATAGTGATTCTGATGATCAGAAACCGGAGGAAGAGGAAATTGCTTTCATAACCAGAAAGGTGCTAAAGATGTGGCACAACAGAAAGAAGAAGTTTCCCCAAAGGTATTCCAAGCATTCCCACAGAGGAAAAGACGAACATGACAAGAAGAGTATCATCTGCTATGGATGCAATGAACCTAGACACATCAAGTCAGAATGTACAAACCTAGAGAAAGGGAAACACCAGAAGAAAGACTCCAGACCCAAGAAGAAGAATCTGATGGCTACATGGGATGATTATGATGAATCGTCTGATGATGAAGAAGCAGAATTGGCTATGATAGCTCACATCAACTCTGCCTCTAGATCCAACACAGACTCTGATTCTGGAAGTGAATCAGAAGATAAAGAAGCAGTATTGGCTTTGATGGCTCACACCAACACTGCCTCTTGATCCAACACAAATTCTAATTCTGGAAGTGAATCATCAGATGAAGAAAAATAGGTATTTTCTGAATTCACCCGATCTGATTTAATTACTACAATGAATGATATTTTAAATTTCAACAATAAATTGTCTTTAAAACTTAAAACACTTAGGGAAGAAAATAAAATTCTAACCAAAGAAATCAATGTTTTAAAGAATCAAAATGCAGAATGTAAAACAGAAAATGCAACTCTTAAAACTGATATTGCTGAACTTAAGGCTGAAAACCTAACTCTAAAAAGTAATCTTTGTTGAACATCAAGTGAAAATGCTGTATGTAATTCTGATATGCATGAACAAGTATTACAAGATTTTATTGCTAATGGTATGGAAAGAAGCAAATATGCTTCTATGATATATGGAATCAGTAACAATGGTAAAAGAGGCATAGGATTTGATGAATATGTAACTATAACTAAACCTATTTCCTCTGATGTTTTGTGTGCTGTTTGTGCTAAGAAAGGTAACTCAAAATGGTCTTGTCCCATGATAAAATCAAGGAAAGACAAGAAACCTTTCAAGACTAACAAACCAGGACCCAACCATATTTGGGTACCTACAAACAAAATTATCTTTGTTGCAGATGTCCTCAGCAATCAAGTTGCAACACCAATCATTGTACCTGGACAGTGGATGCTCGTGACATATGACAGGAGAAAAGACTATGTTCCAAGAACTTGAAGGTGCAAACACGAGAAGGGGGGGTTGAATTGTGTTTGACTTAACTTGAATCTTTTCCTGTTTTAATACTTTCAAAACAAAACTTGATGTATAATTAAAACAGAGTTAGCAGCGGATAAATATAAAAATAAAAACTCATAGATTTTATACTGGTTCACCGTTAACGAGGCTACGTCCAGTCCCTTCGCCTTGAAGGATTTCACTAATTCAATCTTGAATTACAAACATGCTACTGACCCTCCAAGTCAGTCTTCTCAATAGTCTAACAATCCTATACTTCTTGAGGAAAACAACCTTATCTTCAGCCAATCTGACAACCCCAGATTGTAGAAGAAATCACAACACTATGAATCTAATTGCTAAGTACCTTGCTACCCTTTCTGATTCCCTCAGTTTGTAGACTCTACTTCAACAACTTAGATACAACCCTATCTAATTGCCAAGTACCCTACTACCTCTACTGACTCCCTCAGATTGTAGACTCTTCTTCAACAACTTAGATTTGCCACAGTGGAAAGAAAATAACACGCGTACTTGCTTCTTGAAAGCTAAAACTCACAATTGACTTCTATGAAAATTTGGGTGTTTGTTGCTTTGGAAGTGTATGACTCTTTTGTGATTTTCGATACTATATTCTTCAGCATTAAGTCTCTATTTATAGTTGAACTTTAGAACTTCACTGATGCTTTACTTCTGCAGTATATTTAGATTAATCTGTTTTGAGAATATTCTGGAGTAGTTTGCTCAGATTCTTTTTTGAGCCTTTTGCTCAGATTCTGTTTTGAGCCTTTTTCTCCAATTCTGTTTTGAACATTTTTCATTCTTCTTCTTTAATCCTTATGATCAAATCTGCACCATTGGATCTTAATGCGATGGTCCACATCTGGACCAGCCTATTTGATATTCTGTGATCCTCTGATTTCGGCCTTTGCTGGACTGCACAGTTTGTCCCTCTGATTTCGGCCACCACTGGGCCATGGTCTGATTTTCTGATCTGGACCATCACTGGACCAAATAATTATTTCTAAACCATTGATCTGGAAATTTTTACTCTGATCTGGACAGATTCTGGACTTTGGTCTGGAACAAACTGAAATTAACTTGAACAAAAAATATTTCAGTCTGGACATTTTACCTTTAATTTTGGACCAGGTCTGGATTGATTCTGGAACTCATTTCTTTTGGTCTGGACTTAGTTCCATGCCCTGAATCATGCTATCTTATGATCTGGGCCGAATCTGAATTGATCCTTTTGTTCTGGACTCATAAACATACCTTCTGGTCAAGTCTGGAACAAGTCTAGACTGTGTAATTTTTCACTGCCAGGCCATCTTCTGGTCAGAATAATTTCTGGAATAAAATTGATATTTGACTCCTATTTCTCTGGAACAACTCTCATTCTGGCAGGCTTTCCAATGGTATGATCCATGTTTCATTATGATTTTTCTTCCTTCCGTTCTGGGCCACCAAACATATCCTCTGGTGATGTTTTGACATCCTGGAACATCTTTTGGAAATTCCAGAATTCATTTTCCTTTGATCTCTGCTTCTGTTTCCTTCAGTTTCTGGGGCATTTAACTTAATAATTCAAAGTACAAAATAAGTTTACATTGAGTACATTTGTAAGCATCAAAATCCTAAGTACTTAGAACCAACTTGGTTCCAACAATCTCCCCCTTTTTGATGATGACAAAACCTTAACTTATTTTGCTAACTTATGACTCGAAAACTTTGAATTACTCCCCCTCAGACTAATCTCTCCCCCTAAGTCTGATACTCTCCTTTTCAACTCCTTCTTTGTTCTCTCTTTCTTTTCTTTTCTTCTCCTCTCCTTTTCACTCTTTCTTTTTCTCTCTCCCTGATTCCTCTCCTTTTCAACTCCTTCTGTTTTCACTCTTTCTTTTTCTTTCTTTGTTTTTCTCTCTCCCTGTTTCCTCTCCTTTTCAACTCCTTCTGTTTTCTCTCTTTCTTTTTCTCTCCTTCTTTCTTTCTCTCTCTCTCTCTCTCTTTCTCCCCCTTTTTGTCATCAGCCAAAAAGTAGTCCTACTATTTTTGTATTTTTTGTTTTTCTCTTTACAAATTACAGAAAGTAAAATTGCAAGAAATTTTAAAAACTCCTAAGATGACTACTTGAGCTAGTCAGATATGGAGGTCATGCTGAGATGCTTCTTAATGAACTCGAACCTATCTTCTGGTAATGCCTTGGTGAAGATATCAGCCCATTGATGATCAGTGTCCACAAACTGGATGCTCAAAGTCCCTTTTTGAACATGGTCCCTAATGAAATGGTGTTTTATTTCAATGTGTTTGGCTCTAGAGTGTAAGATAGGGTTCTTGGTTAGGTTTATGGCTGAAGTGTTATCACAGAACAAAGGGATATTGTTTTCAAAGATGTTGTAATCTTCAAGTTGGTGTTTCATCCAGAGTAACTGTGAACTGCATCCTGCTGCTGATATATACTCAGCTTCTGCTGTTGACATGGAAATGGTGCTTTGTCTTTTGCTTGACCAAGAGATCAAATTTTCACCTAAAAATGTGCAGTTGACACTGGTACTTTTCCTTTGCAACTTGTCTCCAGCATAGTCAGAATCACAAAAACCTTTTACTTTGTAGGTGGGTGTTTTCTTGTATAACAAGGGAAGGTTGGTGGTCCCTTTAAGGTATCTCAGAATTCGTTTGACAGCAGTTAAATGGGATTCCCTAGGGTCAGCTTGAAATTGGGCACAGACACAAACACTAAACATAATGTCAGGTCTAGAAGCAGTTAAATATAGAAGGGATCCAATAATACCTCTGTATGTTTTCTGGTCTACCTTTTTACTGGTTTCATCTTTCTCAAGTGAGCAGGTTGGGTGCATGGGTGTGGCCATAGGCTTACAGTCACTCATCTTGAACTTTTTAAGAAGTTCTTTGGTGTATTTAGATTGGTGAATGAGTATACCTGTTTTACCTTGATGAATCTGAATTCCCAAGAAGAACTTAAGTTCTCCCATCATGCTCATTTGGAACTCCTTCTGCATTAGATCAGAAAACTCTTTGCACAAGGTGCCATTAGTTGATCCAAATATGATATCATCAACATAAACTTGGATAATCAGAATATCATTTTTAATAGATTTCCTAAATAATATATTATCAATCTGGCCTCTATTAAATTCATTCTTAAGCAGAAAGTTACTAAGTCTGTCATACCATGCCCTTGGTGCTTGTTTTAAACCATATAAAGACTTTTTAAGTTTAAAAACATGGTCTGGAAAATCAAAATTTTCAAAACCAGGGGGCTGTTTGACATAGACGTCTTCACTTATGTAGCCATTTAAGAATGCACTTTTAACATTCATTTGATACAGCATTATATTATGATTAGCAGCAAATGATAAGAGAATTCTTATTGCTTCTAACCTGGCCACTGGAGCAAAAGTCTCAGTGTAATCTATACCTTCCTGTTGACTGTATCCTTGAGCTACAAGTCTGGCTTTATTCCTTACCACTTCACCCTTTTCATTGAGTTTATTCCTAAAAACCCACTTGGTTCCAATAATGTTTTTGTTTGGTCTGGGTACCAGATCCCAAACATCATTCCTTTGGAATTCATTCAGCTCTTCTTGCATTGCAAGTATCCAACCTTCCTCTGTCAATGCCTCATCAACATTGCTGGGTACAATTGTTGAGAGTAAACCAAACATACTGGTTTCTCTACTTGATGATCTGGTCTTTAGAGGTTTTGCTGTACTGCCAATAATGAGAGATTCTGGATGTGAAGATTTGTACTTCCATCCATTTTTTCCCTCTGACTTGTTTTCAGAGTCATCATGTTCTTGGTCGTTCTCAGATTCTGCTTCTGGTTCCTGTGTCTCTGGTTCACATGTAGTTTTTTCATCTTGCTTTGACTTTTCAGAGTCAAGCTGTTTATCATCAAACCTAATGTGGATTGATTCTTCCACAGTGTTAGTTTCCTTGTTAAACACTCTATAAGCTTTTGATCTCTCAGAGTAGCCAATAAAGACACACTTTTGAGATCTAGAATCAAACTTAGCTAGGTTGTCCTTAGTGTTCAACATAAAACAGATGCAACCAAATTGCTTAAAGTAGGAGATATTTGGTTTCTTACCTTTCCATAGTTCATAGGGAGTTTTATTTAGGATGGACCTGATGTAAACTCGATTTTGAATATAGCAGGCTGTGTTGACAGCTTCTGCCCAGAGATAGGTGGCAACCTTCATGTCATTCAGCATGGTTCTGGCCATCTCCTGCAGTGATCTGTTCTTCCTTTCTACCACTCCATTCTGTTGAGGTGTTCTGGGGGATGAGAAGTTGTGAGAGATGCCATTCTCATCACAGAATTCTTCAAAGTACTTGTTTTCAAATTCTCCTCCATGATCACTTCTGATGGTTATGATCTTAGTGCCCTGTTCGTTCATAACTTGTTTACAGAATGAGATAAATATTTTGTGAGATTCATCTTTGTTCTTTAAAATTTTTACCCAAGTCCACCTTGAGTAATCATCAACAATCACAAAGCCATATTTCTTACCACTTAGAGAAGCTGTTTGAACAGGACCAAACAGATCTAAATGAAGCAGTTCAAGTGGTTGATAGGTAGAAACACAATTTTTTGTTTTAAAAGAGCTTTTAGTTTGTTTACCTCTTTGACATGCTTCACACATAATCTCAGTTTTGGAACTTACCTTGGGCAATCCTCTTACCAATTGGAGTTTGCTCAACTCTGATATGAGTCTGGGGTTTGCATGCCCTAGCCTCTTGTGCCAAATCAGATTCTGCTCACTTACAGATAATAAGCATTTAACCTGTTGCTTAGCAAGACTAAACAGATCAATTTTATTAACATTATCCTCCCTAGTTCCAGTAAATAAAACAGTTCCATCAATTTGACTAACAGCTTTGCAAGTTTTTTGATTAAATATAACATCATATTTGCAGTCACTTAATTGACTTATGCTCAGAAGATTATGTTTTAAACCTTTAACATACAGAACATTTTTAATAGACAAGGGAGAAGAAGTGTTACCAACAGTTCCTGTACCAATCATCTGACCTTTCTGGTTTCCTCCAAAGGAAACTTTGCCTCCATTCTTCATAGTCAAATTCAGAAACATAGATTTATCTCCTGTCATGTGTTTGGAGCAGCCACTGTCAAGATACCACGTTTTGTGTTGCTGATCAGACTTTGCCTTTTCTCTGTCAGAATCAGAGTTAGAGTCAGACTCAGATTCAGACTTAGCATCTGTTCTAGCCATTAGAGCCAGTTCTTCTTCTGGCCTGTTTGAGCAGTTTCCTTGATTCTGCTTTGGTTTATAAACCATGTTCCTCTGATGATTCTGGAACATGTTTTGGTTTTGGTGATTCCAGTGACTTGGGTGAATCTGGAAGTTCTGACGAATTTGGTAATTCTGATGATTCTGGTAACTTCTTATTTGACTCTGGTTCTGGTTCCAAAGTTGATTCTGATTTTGGTACCAGTATTTATTCTGATTGCGGTTCCAGAGTTGATTCTGATTCTGGTTCTAGTATATGTGCTTCTAATACTGATTCCAGTTCCTATTTTGATTCCAGTTCCTGTTTTGGTTCTGGTTCCAGTTTTGGTTCTGATTCCGATTTCGGTTCTGGTTGAGATGACCAGTCCTTCTTCCATCAGACTCAGATTGCCTTTGTCTTGTTGTAGCAGGAACATAGACCTTCTTCTGCTTGTGCATTGCTAACATCCCTTGTCCAGGCACCATTGTTGGTGTCTCCTTCTGGTTTCTCAGAACATCTGCAACATAGACAATTTTATCTTTTGGTACCCAAAACTGATTGGGTCCAGGTTTGTTAGTCTTAACAGCTCTCTGATCTTGTTCAGATTTTACCATTGGACAAGATAATTCGGAGTGACCTTTCTTAGCACAGATAATACATAAAACATCAGAATAAACAGCTTTATTTTCAGTACTTGTTTCTGTAAAACCAAGACCTCTTTTTCCAGATTTACTATTTCCATAAATCATAGATGCATACTTACTTCTTTCCATTCCATTTGAAATAAAGTTTTGAAAAAATTGCTCATGCATATCAGATTTACAAACAGTCTCAGAAGTGGAACAATTATTACTTTTCAGAGTTTGGTTTTCAGACTTGAGTTTTGCAACTTCAGTTTTCAAATCTTGGATTTCAGTTGCATACTCAGAAATTCGATTCTTTGAAACTTGGACCTCTTTGGTTAGATTTTTCTTATGTTCCCTAAGAGTTTTCAGTTTTAAAGATATCTTATTATTTGCATTTAACAAGTCCTTTAAAGTATCAATTAATTCAAGTTTAGAAAGATCTGAAAATACCTCACTGTCTTCATCTTCTGATTCTGTTTCAGAGCAGTATTCAGAACCTGAATTTGTATGAGCCATCAGAGACAGAATTGCTTCCTCTGATGTGCTTCCAGACTTGCTTGAGTGATTGCTTCTATCACTCTTCCTTCTGCCTGTTTTCCCTCTGGAATTCATGCTTTTATGAAGACCAGAAGCAGACCTGATGTGAGCCATCTTTGCTGTTTCTGCCTCTTCTTCATCAGAAGATTCTTCCTCTGATTCTGATACATCACAGGCAGCCATCAGACCTTTCTTTCTGTACCTGGAACTTTTCTTATGCTGTTTGCCTTTTTCCAGATTTGGACATTCTGACTTGAGATGTCCAGGTTTATTGCATCCATAACAGATGATGTTCTTCTTGTCAGATTCTTCCTTGCTGTTATGTTTCTTCTAGGAACGTCTCCTCTTTTTGTTTTCCCATATCTTAATCATCTTTTTGGTTAAGTAAGCCATATCATCCTATTCACTATCACTATCCTCTGATTATGATTCTGCCTTTGCATCTTTCTTCTATTTCAATTTCAGAGCTAGATTTTTCTTCTTCTTAGGTTCATCTTCTTCCAGTTCTATTTCATGAGACCTGAGTGAGCTGATCAGATCTTCCAGCCTCAAGGTACTCAGATCCTTAGCTTCCTGAATTGCAGTAACCTTTGGTCTCCACCTTTTTGGTAGACTTCTTAGAATTTTCCAGACATGATCTTCAGTGGTATAGCTTTTGTTTAATACTTTCAGTCCTGATACCAAAGTTTGGAATCTGCAGAACATTGTGTCAATGTCTTCATCCTCTTCCATCTTGAACAGCTCATACTTTCTGACCAATATGTTAGCCTTTGTTTGTGGAACCTACTTGGTTCCTTCATAGGTCAGAACCAGACTATCGAATATACTCTTTGCTGTTTCTTTATTTGTGCATCTATCAAATTCCTTGAATGTGATTGCACTGATCATGATGGTTCTGAACTTGTGATGAAGTTTGTGTAATCTGCTCTGATCTCGTGTCATATCATCCAAGTCTAATTCTTTAGTTGGTTCTTCTGGATCAGTTGGTGCAGTGTATCCTTTAACTATCATCTTCCATAGTTCAGGATCTTGAGATATGACAAAACTTCTCAGTCTGTCCTTCCAATACTCAAACCTTTCTCCATCAAATATTGGTGGTCTATTGATGTTGCCTCCCAATTCTTCTGACATATTGAACCTCTTGGACCTTTCCTCAAACACTGTTAAGTGCTCAGCCTTGAGACCGAGCTCTGATACCAATTGAAGGTGCAAACACGAGAAGGGGGGGTTGAATTGTGTTTGACTTAACTTGAATCTTTTCCTGTTTTAATACTTTCAAAACAAAACATGATGTATAATTAAAACAGAGTTAGCAGCGAATAAACATAAAAATAAAAACTCATAGATTTTATACTGGTTCACCGTTAACGAGGCTACGTCCAGTCCCTTCGCCTTGAAGGATTTCACTAATTCAATCTTGAATTACAACACGAGTACTTGCTTCTTGAAAGCTAAAACTCACAATTGACTTGTATGAAAATTTGGGTGTTTGTTGCTTTGGAAGTGTATGACTCTTTTGTGATTTTCGATACTATATTCTTCAGCATTAAGTCTCTATTTATAGTTGAACTTTAGAACTTCACTGATGCTTTACTTCTGCAGTATATTTAGATTAATCTATTTTGAGAATATTCTGGAGTAGTTTGCTCAGATTCTGTTTTGAGCCTTTTGCTCAGATTCTGTTTTGAGCCTTTTTCTCCACTTCTGTTTTGAACATTTTTCATTCTTCTTCTTTAATCCTTATGATCAAATCTGCACCATTGGATCTTAATGCGATAGTCCACATCTGGACCAGCCTATTTGATATTCTGTGATCCTCTGATTTCAACCTTTGCTGGACTGCACAGTTTGTCCCTCTGATTTCGGCCACCACTGGCCATGGTCTGATTTTCTGATCTGGACCATCACTGGACCAAATAATTATTTCTGAACCATTGATCTAGAAATTTCTACTCTGATCTGGACAGATTCTGGACTTTGGTCTGGCACAAACTGAAATTAACTTGAACAAAAAATATTTCAGTGTGGACATTTTACCTTAATTTTGGACCAGGTCTGGATTGATTCTGGAACTCATTTCTTTTGGTCTGGACTTAGTTCCATGCCTTGAATCATGCTATCTTATGATCTGGGCCAAATCTGAATTGATCCTTTTGTTCTGGACTCATAAACATACCTTCTGGTCAAGTCTGGAACAAGTCTGGACTGTGTAATTTTTCACTGCCAGGTCATCTTCTGGTCATAATAACTTCTGGAATAAAATTGATATTTGACTCCTATTTGTCTAGAACAACTCTTCTTCTGGCAGGCTTTCCAATGGTATGATCCATGTTTCATTATGATTTTTCTTCCTTCTGTTCTGGGCCACCAAACATATCCTCTGGTGATGTTTTGACATTCTGGAACATCTTCTGGAAATTCCAGAATTCGTTTTCCTTTGATCTCTGCTTCTGTTTCCTTCAGTTTATGGGGCATTTAACTTAATAATTCAAAGTACAAAATAAGTTTACATTGAGTACATTTGTAAGCATCAAAATCCTAAGTACTTAGAACCAACTTGGTTCCAACAGAACTAACCTTGAGCAAAGGAGGGACAATGACTTTTGGAGGAAAGCTAAAAGGCTAAATTATTGGTCAAGGCACGGTTGGTAATGGTACTTCTTCCTCTATTAAATATGACTTATTAGTTAAAGGTCTTAAGCATAATTTATTAAGTATTAGTCAGTTAAGTGATAATTATTATGATATTATATTTAATCAAAAGACATGCAAAGCAATTAGTTAGAAGGATGGATCAGTACTCTTTACAGGTCAGAGGCAAAACAATATCTATAAGATAAATCTGTTTAGTATAGAGAAACAAAAGGTTAAATGTCCTATGTCTGTAAATGAAGAGAAACTAATTTGGCATAAAATATTAGGTCATGCAAACCTTAGGTTAATTTCAAAACTGAATAAACTTCAACTGGTGAGAGGTCTACCTAAGCTTAACTACAAAACTGAAATTATATGTGAAGCTTGTCAAAAGGGAAAACAAACTAAAAACTATTTTAACCCTAAAAACTCACTGTCTACCTCAAAGCCCCTTGAGCTCTTACACATAGATCTATTTGGGCCAGTGAAAACAACATCTCTAAGTGGAAAGAAATATGGTTTTGTTATAGTAGATGATTACATTAGGTGGACATGGGTAAAATTTTTAAGTAAGGAAGAATCCCACAAAGTGTTTATCACATTTTGCAAACAAATCATGAATGAAAAAGGTCTTAAAATTATAAAAATTTGAAGTGATCATGGAGGAGAATTTGAGAACAAATTCTTTGAAAGTTTTTGTGATGAGAATGGAATCTCTCACAACTTTTCCTCTCCTAGAACACCCCAACAAAATGGATTTGTAGAAATAAAGAATAGATCACTCCAAGAAATGGCCAGAACCATGCTAAATGATATGAATGTTGCAAAACACTTTTGGGCTGAAGTCATTAATACTGCATTTTACATTCAAAATAGAATCTACATCAGATCCATATTGAATAAAACACCATATGAATTGTGGAAAGATAAAAAGCCTAACATCTCTTATTTTAAACAATTTGGTTGTACTTTCTATATGTTAAACACTAAAGATAATCTTGGAAAATTTGATTCTCGATCTCAAAAGTGTGCCTTCATTAGTTACTCTGAAAGATCCAAGGCTTATAGAGTGTTTAATAGGGAAACTAATATCGTGGAGGAATCCATACATGTTAAATTTGATGACAAACAGCTTGACCTTGTAAAGTCAAAGCAAGATGATGATAATGCAGGACCAAAGAAAGCTGATGCAGACAAACCAAGATAACTTGAAAAAGTAGATGATGAAACCAAAACAGAAGAACACGACAAATATTCAAAGGATGAATTTGAAGATAAGTCAGAAGGAAGATGTGGATGAAAGTACAAGTCATCTCATCCTGAAACACTAATCATTGGAAGTGCAAGTGATCCTTTAAGGACCATATCACCACTTAAAGAAACCAATTTGTTTGGCTTACTCTCATCTATTGAGCCTACCTCTACTGATGAAGGATTGGCAGAAGATGGATGGATTCTTGCACTGCAAGAATAGTTAAATGAATTTGAGAGGAATGATGTTTGGGATCTAGTATCAAGACAAAAAAAAAACATTATTGGAACCAAGTGGGTTTTCAGAAACAAGCTTAATGAAAAAGGTGAAGTTGTTAGAAACAAGGCAAGACTTGTTACACAAGGCTACAATCAACAAAAAGGCATTGACTACACTGAGACATTTGCTCCAGTGGCCAGGTTAGAAGCTATTCGTATCCTACTTTCCTTTACTGCTAATAATAACATTACATTATTTCAAATGGATGTTAAAAGCGCATTTCTAAATGGTTATATAAGTGAAGAAGTCTATGTTAAACAACCCCCAGGTTTTGAATGTTCTGAATTTCCAAACCATGTTTTTAAACTTAAAAAATCTTGTATGGTTTAAAACAAGCACCTACGACATGGTATGATAGACTTAGTAACTTGTTGCTTAAAAAAACTTTGAAAGAGGACAAGTAGACAATACACTTTTTAGAAAGTCAATAGAAGATGATATTCTTATTATTCAAGTTTATGTTGATGATATTATCATTGGATCTACTAATGGCACTCTTTGTCAAGAATTTTCTAAATTAATGCAGCATGAATTTCAAATGAGTATGATGGGAGAACATATGTTCTTCCTAGGGATACAAATTCAGCAAAGTCAAAAAGGTATTTACATTCATCAAACGAAATATACAAAAGAGCTTCTCAAGAAGTTTAAGATTAGTGATTGCAAACCTATGGCTACACCTTTGCACCCTACTTGCTCACTTGAAAATGATGATTCAGGCCAAAAAGTTGATCAAAAAACCTATAGAGGTATGATAGGATCTCTACTTTATTTCACTGCTTCTAGACCTGACATCATGTTTAGTGTTTGTGTATGTGCAAGATTTCAGTCTGACCCTAGGGAATCCCATTTAACTGCTGTTAAGAGAATCCTTAGATACCTAAAAGGCACTACCAACCTTACCTTGTTCTACAAGAAAACTCCTACATACAAATTGAGTGGATAGTGTGACTCTGACTATACTGGAGATAAACTTGAAAGAAAGAGCACAAGTGGAAGCTGTACATTCTTGGGAGACAACTTAATATCCTTGTCAAGCAAGAGACAAAGCACAATTGTCATGTCAACAGCAGAGGCTGAATACATTTCAGCAGTCGGATGCAATTCTCAACTCATTTGGATGAAACATCAGCTGGAAGACTAAAAAATCATGGAAACCCACATTCCTTTATACATTGACAAAACTTCAACCATCAATCTAACCAAAAACCCTATACTCAATATCAGAGCCAAACATATAGTGATCAAACATCACTTCGTCAGAGATTATGTTCAAAAAGGGATACTCAACATTCAGTTTGTAGACACTGACCACCAATGGGCTGTCATATTCACCAAACCACTACCTGAAGATAGGTTTGACTTCATCAAGAAAAACCTTAACTTCATCGTTGCCAAATAGCGTAGTTAGTTTTTTTTGTTATATTTATTTTATTTTCTTGTAATATATTACTCATGTTATTAAAAAAAAAGGGTGGAAAAAAAAAGGATCTCCTATATTCCTTTTTGTCTGATGACAAAAGGAGGAGAAATATATTTGATAAAAGAGAAACTGGGGCATTACACTTAGGGGGAGAAAGATTTACAAGTGGAGCTTAGTCTTAGGGGGAGTCAAAGAAATAAGAAAGAAAAATAGTTATAAAAAATACAAGTTTTGTCAGCATCAAAAAAGGGGAGATTGTTGGAACCAAGTTGGTTCTTTCACTTAAAGTTTTGATGTTAACAAAAGTATTTTATAAAAATAACATATTTGACTTTGAAGAAGAATGCAAAAATCAAAGGATGACGTAACCAGAGGATACCACCAGAGGATGACGTCACCAGAGGATGTCACCAGAAGATACCTCAAGAAGAAAGCACCAGAAGATACCATCAGAAGCAATCAATGTCACCAGAAGCTATCAACGTCACCAAAAGATATCAACGTCACAAGAAGATGTCATTAGAGGATGACGCCACCAGAAGATATAAATGTCACCAGAAGATACCTCCAGTAGATACTAGAAGATATCACCAGAGGATACCTCCAGAGGATACCAGAAGATATCATCAGAGGATACCTCCAGAGGATACCAGAAGATGTTACCAGAAGATATCACCAGAGGATACCTCTAGAGGATACCAGAGGATCCTATCAGAAGCCAGTATTAGAGGACGTCATCAAAGGCAAAAATCAGAGGATATCATACGAAGAAAAAAATCAGAGGATATCATCAGAGGCAAGAATTGGATGACATCATCAGAGGATATCATTCATGGTCCAGATCATAAGGAAACATGGTCCAGAAGAAGACATGGTCCAGATCAGAAACAAACATGGTCCAGAAGAAGACATGGTCCAGATCAGAAGGAAACATGGTCCAGACTTGGTCTAGATCAGAAGAACACACGATCCAGATTTAAAACCTGATTTAGATTCGTAGAATACTTGATTCAAAATCGAAGAAAACTTGATTAAATTTTGAAAGAGATCTGATCAAAGTATTAAGAAGATTTGATTCAAAAATCAAATAAGACCTGATAGAAATTCGAAGGAGATTTGAGCAAGATACATCTCGAAATTAAGCTTGGACAAAGCCCACATTTCCACTATAAAAGGAGGCTTCAGGATGCAGTAGAAAGAATCGAAAAACACAAGAACTCAAGCTTCAAATTCAAAGTCATCCAAGTATTTAAAAGAGAGATATACTTGTGCGAAAGAGAAAATATGCTCTAAGTGTGAAAGTCAATGTTATAATCAGCTTTCTAGAAGCAACTACTCAAGAAAGTCATTGCAACAATCAGCTTTCTAGAAACAACTATGCAAAGTTCCAAACCCTTGTAATCAAACCCAATAGTGGTGTGAATACCTTCTTCAATCTGGGGTTGTCAGATTGGTAGGAGAAGATTTGGCTTGTAGGGTCAAGGTGGTGTGAATTCCTCCTTCAATCTGGGGTTGTCAGATTGGTAGGAGAAGACTTGGCTTGTAGGGTCAAGGTGTTGTTATTCCTCAAAAGTCTGGGGTTGTCAGGCTGTTTGAGAAGACTGGTTTAGAGGGTCAGGTGTTGTAATTCAAAGTTTTAAATTAGTGGATTAAAGCCTTCTGAATGAAGGGACTAGATGTAGCCAAATTAATGGTGAACCAGGATAAATCTTTGTGTTCTTATGCTGTTACTATTCGTTGCTGAGTCTGATTATTTATTCATCAAGTAATTCACATCAACATTCATCAAAACAACAAAAAGAATTCGATTTTGGCAAACACAATTCAACCACCTTCTCGTGTTTGCACCTTCAGGTACTACCAACCTTACCTTGTTCTACAAGAAAACTCCTACATACAAACTGAGTGGATACTGTGACTCTGACTATGCTGGAGATAAACTTGAAAGAAAGAACACAAGTGGAAGCTGTACATTCTTGGGAGACAACTTAATATCCTGGTCAAGCAAGAGACAAAGCACAATTGTCATGTCAACAGCAGAGGCTGAATACATTTTAGCAGTCGGATGCAATTCTCAACTCATTTGGATGAAACATCAGCTGGAAGACTAAAAAATCATGGAAACCCACATTCCTTTATACATTGACAAAACTTCAGCCATCAATCTAACCAAAAACCCTATACTCAATAACAGATGTTCGAAAATAGACTCGCGATGTTCCCCTCCAAAACGAAGCAAAAATGCCTTAGAGAATTCCTCCCAAGCCCGGTTCTTATTCTTGTCTACCCAAAATTGGAACTGATGCAAAATGTTGCCCTCCATGCTAATATGTGCAACATTTAATCTTTCTCTGATTTTTATTTTCTAAATCGTAAAGAATTTCCAACTTTATTCAACCAACCGAAAGGATCAATTCCTTCAAAAGTGGGTAATTCCATCTTCTTTAATCACAAACGTGAGTCTGACTTTTCCTTTTCTTCAAACTCCCCCCTCATTGAATCTTGCTCGAAATTCATCACACATTTATCTGATTCTGATATCTCTGATGATTCTTGGGTGCTTCTTTTTGTTGCTATGATCAATTCATGCATTGCACTTCTCAATTCTACCATGCCCTCCTTGAATTGTTCCATATCTGTTTGCATTCCAATAAAGGTTGTTTCATGCTCCCTGGTCCATTTTTCCATTGCTTTCATATGTTGATGATATGGTAGGTCAGACTAATTGTTAGGTTCCTTGATAGACATCAATAGGGAAACGGCATAATTCGTCCCAGATTTTTATTGATCAAAAGAAAATGATACGCAAGAGCGGATATGCTCTTACAATGGTATAACCTACTCAATTTCTAATTTTTCCAAAAATCCTTTCAAAGGGGTGAAAGCCTTTATTTATAAGATGATTATACAAGGAATAAGATTCAGAAACACTACCAAACAACTAACCACATAACTATAAAACCGTAATTACTAACCACCTCACCAAAAAACAGAAACATCATTATTTTCTATTGTTTTTCCTATGATAAACTAGTAAAGGTTTATTCCTATCTATGTCTTCGTTATTCCTAACAATATGCTACTGTTGTTGTCTTGTTTTGGAAGAAGGAATAAGTATAATGGACATTTTGAATCCAATGGTTGCCAATAATATATTATGCATTCACATGGACACTTGTTTAAGATTTAGATGTTATTGATATTATAAATTGGTTTTGTAAGCTCTTTGATCTAAAATTGTCACACAGACACTTCAACTAATAATTAGTTGACTTATGTTATTCCCTTGGTTTTGTAGCCCAATCAGTGTGTCAATGTCAATGTGGATTGAGCCGAACTACACTTTCAAAGCCTCTATTGCTGAACTACAAAAAGAAAAAAATTGAAGAAGTATGCTTTTATTTAACTTTTTCATAGCCTTTGAGTTGTCTTTATAAATACAAATTAAGCTTGCATGTTTTAATTAGATGGAGTTTAGTGAATAGTATGTTTGAAATGGTAAGTCTTCTCCAAATTGTAATTTCCTTGTGTTTGCTTATAATGAAGAGACCTTTTGGATTTGCTGTTTTCTTATTAGTATATATTAATCTCCTATTATTTCTCAAAATTATTCATTGCAGTAAAAAATTATCATAAATACTTTAGGTAAAAATTTTCATCAGTTTGAGGTTTTAAAACTGTTGTAATTTAAGTGTAATAAGTAGAGGAAGTTTAAAAGTCCCACAAAACAAAATTGATCACAATGTCTTAGTAAGGTTTGGAGAAGGTTGAAAACTCTCACAAATTAAATATTGTACATAATGGAGATTAGAAACCCTAGTTTGATAGTGTTGTTTAGTTGACTAATGAAGTTGCTTTGGGTGGAGAAGTGTAAGACCCGTAAATTTAAATTCTAATTTATGCAATTTCAGGGTATTTTGTGTTAAGATTACTTGCACTTTTATCCAATTTTAAATTATTTTATTAATCAAGTATCAAAAATATATTTTTGAGATATTTGTACTATGTTTACTATATGTGTGTATGTGTGTATATATATATATATATATATATATATTTTGAGACTGACTAAAATTGTTTTTCGAAGAATAATTTAATTATTACGTGGAATTTAATACTGGACAGTTTATCAAGAATTTATCTATCAGTGGAGTTGCGACAAAAGTAGATATTTTATCAAAATAGTTTGAGATGTGAGCGAAGTGATGGGTGTCAGGGTATTTAGATATTTGTGGGTTAGTTAAAATATAATATATATATATATATAGTTGGTGAAGTAATATATATATATATATATATATATATATATATATATATGTATATGTGTGACAAGGAAGAAAAAAACAAAGATTAGAAAGAGAAAAAACATTTCCTTCCTCCTACCTGCCCGCGAGTACCTCTGCTCCTTCTTTCTTTTTTCTGTTTCAAAACATATGTGTTGGTAGCAAGAAAAAAAAAACACAAATCATAGATTACTTCGAGATTGAAGCTTCCATTCAAAGAGTGTCAAGAGGGAAAGTTACTCCTCCCCACACTATAGTGCTTGTGAGCTAACTTTGATTACGTCGACGCGAGTGAGAGTTTCGCCGTATTTGATTGCAGTAACGAAAACTGTTGAGAAAGCGTTAACGAAGGTAAGGGTCCTTCCAACTTTTTAGTTTGCATGTAGGAACTCTATATGTGTATTTGATGGATGATTAATGTGTTATCTTTGTTGAAAACGTTATTGATGAGTTGTCATTGATAAAGATGTCATTGTTGTGTTAAAGGGGTTATTGTTGTTGTTGTTGAGAGATTTATTGTTGTTGGGTTGGTAGTTATTTTCAAATAAAAGAGTTTGAACTGAAGTGAAATTTACTTGAAAAATTACACTATTTTCGAATATGTATTCGAATACGGCACTAGCGTATTCGAATACACTCTTGCTACGCTTAGTTTTTATTTAAATTTTGAACTTCGTATTCAAATACGACACCTCGTATTCGAATACAAATACGTGATTTTTGCTACTGACTTGTCATCTGTATTCGGCTACGACTCTTCGTATTTGAATACATAACTAAAAATTTTGCTACTGACTTGTAATGTAATCTGTATTCGACTATGACTCTTCGTATTCGAATACAGAACTAGAAATTTTGCTACTAACTTAGCATCTGTATTCGGCTACAAGAAGCTGTATTCGAATCCAACCTGGATTTTTGTCAAAAATTCTATTTTTAAATATTTGTTCATGCCCTTAATTACTTGGGAAACATTTTTAATGCATATGATAAATTATATGAAGTTCTCTTAATATTGTTTCTTTAATGGTTGTGAAGTATCCAAGTTTCATTGTTGCATTTACTGAATAATTACAGTGAAGAGAGACAGAGTACGCTCATGCATTTCATAGTTAAGTGGTGACCGCGATGGGCCACAAAGTTAAGCGGTGACCATGATGGACCGTATAGTTAAGTAGTGACTGTGACGGGCTACGGGGTGGTTCCATGTGATAAGTTGGTTCATCTTATCCTTACGAGGATTTAACTAATGTGTAAAGCCTGTGAGAGGCTAAACTCTAAGTAATTCGTGCTAGTCCGTGAGAGACTGCACTCATAAAGTTAAGTAGTGGCCGTGATGGGCTACGGGGTGGTTCCATGTGATAAGTTGGTTCATCTTATCCTTACGAGGATTTAACTAATGTGTAAAGCATAGAGGCTACACTCTAAGTAAATGGTGCAAGTCCGTTAGAGACTGCACCATGGTAATTTGTGTTGGAACCAAGTTGGTTCTTTCACTTAAAGTTTTGATGTTAACAAAAGTATTTTATGAAAATAACATATTTGACTAAGAAGAATAATGAAAAATGCCACCAGAAGATGACGTCACCAGAAGATGAAGATGATGTCACTAGAAGATACAAGTCAGAAGTAGTATGAAGTCACCAGAGGATGGTCACCAGAGGATGATCACCAAAGGATATCATCAGAGGATATCATCAGAGGATATCACCAGAGGATATCACCAGACGATATCATCAGAGGATATCATCAGAGGATATCATCAGTGGATATCATTAGAGGATATCACCAGAGGATATCACCAGAGGATATCATCAGAGGATATCACAAGAGGATATCATCAGAGGATATTACTAGAGGATATCACCAGAGGATATCATCAGAGGAACCAGTCAGAGGATATCATAAGAAGATCCCATCGGAGGATATAATCAGAAGTTCCCTTCAGATGATACAATCAAAGGATCCAGTCGGAAGATAATTCCAGAGGATCTCATTAGAGGAAAAAATCAGAAGCTACATCATTAGCAGCTGAAAGTATGCTCAAAACAGAATCTGAGCAAAATACTAAAAACAGAATTGGAGCAAAAGACTCTAGAAACAGAATCTAGCTGAAAGTATGCTCAAAACAGAATCTGAGCAAAATGCTGAAAATAGAATCGGTGTAAAAGACTCCAGAAACAGAATCTGAGCAAAATACTTTAGAATATTCTCAAAACAGAATCAATCGAAATACACTCTAAAAATAAAGCAACAGATCAAAGTGAAGCTCTAATTTCAACTATAAATATAGGCTTAATGCTGAAGAATAATGTATCGAAAAATAGAAGAACTCAAGCAAAAATTCCTAAGTATTCAAAGAGTCCAAAGGAGAGAAACACTTGCTTAAAAGATAAATATTTTCTAAGTGTTCTTTTCTTAGAGTGTGAGGTTGATTGTCATCATAAATTTTTCAGAAGCAAACACTCAAGTTCAGGTTAAGCTTATTGTGAGTATCGACTTTCCAAAAGTAGTTACTCAATTTTAATTTCGATCCCTTGTATAAAATCCTATAGTGTTGAAGTTCCTTCTAAAATCTAGGATTGTCAGGTTGTTAGAAAAAGACTTAGCTTGTAGGTTCAAGATTGTGAAGTTCCTCAAAAGTCTGGGGTTGTCAGACTGTTTGAGAAGACTTGGCTGGTATAGTCAAGGTGTTGTTGTTCCTCAAAAGTCTTGGGTTGTCAGGCTGTTTGGGAAGACTGTCTTGAAGGGTCAGTGGTGTTGTAATTCAAAGGAGTTTGAATTAGTGAAAAGGCATTCTGAAGGAAAGGAATGGACATAGCCTAGTTAAAGGTGAACCAGTATAAATTCGAGGTGATAACTTTTATAATCCACTGCTTATTTACTCTGATTGCTCATTATTCAACTAATTAGCAAAAAGAATTAAAGTTTGTCAAACACAATTCAAGTCCCCTTCTTATGTTGCACCTTCAATTGGTATTAGAGCTCGGTCTCAAGGCTGAGCACTTTACTTTGTTTGAGGAAAGATCCAAGGATCAATATGTCTGAAGAAGATTTTGGAGGAAACATCAACAGACCTCCTCTATATGTCTGGAGAAGTTTTTTTATTTCACAAGATCCTGAACTTGGGACTTGGTGGAAGATGGCTATACTATTCCAAAGGATAAAAACAATGATGAAATTCCAAGAAAAGACATGGATACGGATCAGAAGAGGATGTACAAAATGCATCACAAATCCAGAACCTTTATGATCAATGCAATCACCTTCGAAGAATTTGACAAGTGCACCAACAAAGAAACAACAAAGAGCATTTATGATAGTCTGATTCTGACCTATGAAGGAAGTAAGCAAGTTCAAAAAGCTAAAGTAAACATTTTGTACAAGAAATGTGAACTATTCAAAATGGAGGAAGATGAAGACATTGAAACTATGTTTTCCAGATTCCAGACTCTAGTATCAGGATTAAGGGTACTAGAAAAGAGTTACACTACTGCTGATCATGTAAGGAAAATAATTAGAAGTCTGACAATCAAGTGGAGACCAAAGTTCACTGCTATTCAGGAAGCTAAAGATCTGAATACTCTAAAGCTGGAAGAATTAATCAGCTCCCTCAGATCACATGAAATTGAGTTGGAAGAAGACGAACCCAAGAAGAAGAACAAAACTCTAACCCTGAAATCCAAGCAGAAGAAGGCTCTGAAAGAAACATTAGCATCAGAAGATAGTGATTCAGACGATCATAGTCTGAACTTAGAGGAAGAAGAGATTGTTTTCTTATCCAGAAAGTTTAGAAAGATGTGGCATAACAGAAGGAATAAATTTTCCCAGTGATATTCCAAGCAGTGCAACAAAGGAAGTGATGATACACATGACAAGAAAGGCATCATCTGCTATGGATGCAATGAACCTGGCCACATCAAGTCAGAATGTAAAAATCTAGAGAAATGGAAAACTCAAAAGAAATACTCCAAACCCAAGAAGAAGAATCTGATAGCATCATAGGATGATTCTGATGAATCTTCTGAAGATTAAGAAGCAGAATTAGCCATGATGGCTCACATAAATTCTGCCTTTGAATCCAACATAAAATCTAACTCTGGAAGTGAATCCGAAGAAGCTGAATTAGCACTAATGGCTCATATTCATTCTACCTCTGGATACAACACTGATGCTGACTTAGGAAGAGAATCAAAAGATGAAGAAGCAGAACTGGCTCTGATGGCTTACACCAGCTCTGCCTCTGGATGCAACCCAGACTCTGATTTTGGAAGTGAATCTGAAACAGATCTAGCTCTGATGGCTCACACAAGTGCTACCTCTGGATCCAATTCAGAATCTGATTCTGAAAGTGAATCATCAGAAGATGAAAAAGAGGTATTTTCAGAACATACTCGATCTGATTTAATTACTACAATGAATGATATTTTAAATATCAATAACAAGCTGTCGTTAAAACTGAAAATACTTAGAGAAGAAAATAAAATTATAACCACAGAAATTGATGTTTTAAAGAGTCAAAATGCAGAATGTAAAACAGAAAATGCAACTCTTAAAACTGATATTGTTGAGCTTAAGTCTGAAAACCTAACTCTAAAAAGTAATCTTTGTTCAACATCAAGTAAAAATACTGTATGTTATTCTGATATGCATGAACAAGTTTTACAAGATTTTATTGCTAATGGTATGGAAAAAACCAAATATGCTTCTATGATTTATGGAGTTAGTAATGATGGTAAAAGAGGCATGAGATTTGATGAAGCTATGACTGTAACTAAACCTATTCCCTCTAATGTTTTGTGTGCTGTTTGTGCTAAGAAAGGTCACTCAAATTGTCTTGTGCCATGATAAAATCAAGGAAAGACAAGAAACCTTTCAGGACTAACAAAGCTGGACCCAACCAGATTTGGGTACCAAAAGATAAAATTGTTTATGTTGCAGATGTTCTGAGCAACCAAACTGAAACACTAGTCATGGTGCCTGGTCAATGGATGCTGGAAATATATGAAGGGAAAAAGGTTTATGTTCCAACATCTACCAAACAGAAGCAAATTAACTCTGGTGAAAGAAGAACTGGTCAACACAATACCTATCAGAACCAGAACCAGAATGATAGGAGGAACAGGAAATATAAGAGAAATCACTCATATCAACAAAACTGGAACTACCAGAAGAATTAGAATTACCATCAATTCCAGAACCAGAACAATCAAAATTAACATCAGTTCCAGAATTATCAAAGGAACCTGATATATCAGCAGAAAGAGAAGAATCAAAATCAGGTGAGTTCTTCAAACACTCCAGTAAAATTCATCAAGATTACAAACCAGGAAGGGAATTCAATTCCCTTCATCCAAACCATCTAATCACAGAACATACAGATTCATAATTTGAAAATTAGAAACAAGAGGAGTTTTAGAGTAAAACTGAAACTGTTGACATAGAGGTTACATCTTGCTGTAAATACTATTATTGTTTGATATTTATGTTTACTATGATAACAAGAAGCTTGATCTTAAAAATCAAAGCTAGATAAGTATTATGCAGGTTTTCAAACTGTCAGAGGAACCAAGTGATCCACATGATGTGAACACTTCAACAAAAACAATATTTCAGTGGTTTCACAAACTAGCAGAAACCACCAGAAGTAGAATTAATGGTTTGGCTGTATTGAGTTCATTTTTAAAATATTTAATTTGTATTATGTTATATGACAAATAGCTTGACCTGAAAAGTCAAAGCAAGATAAAGCTAATGCAGGTTAAGCAGAACTAGAGGAAACTGATGTTGGTTTACTAGAACCAAAGGAAACCGAAACTAGTTTACAAGAACCAGAGGAAACCGAAGCTGGTTTACCAGAACCAGAGGAATCCAATGCAAGTTTACTAGAACCAGAAGCTGATACAGATCTACCAGAACGAGAAGCTGATTTACCTGAACCATAAGCTGATACAGATCTACCATAACCAGAAGCTGATTTACCAGAACCAGAAGCTGATGCAGGCAGAAGAACATGAAAAAGGATAAGCTTTAAGCAAGAATACAACAAATCTTCACAGGATAAATTTGAAGATGAGTCAGAGGAAGGATATAGATGGAGTCTACCAATTCAAGAAGAGCTAAATGAATGACATTTTGGATCTCATTCCAAGACTAGAAAAGAACATTATTGGAACCAAGTGGTTTTTCAAAAATAAGCTGAATGAAAAAGGAGAAATTGTCAGAACCAAGGCACAATGTGTTGCAGAAGGATCACAATCAGCAAGAAGGTATTTACTAAACTGAGATTTTTGCTCCAGTAGCCAGGTTAGAACTGGTATTTACTATTCGTATCCTACTTTCCTTTACTGCTAATAATAACATTTTATTATTTCAAATGAATGTTAAAAGTGTCTTTCTCAATGGTTATTTGAGTGAAGAAGTATATGTTAAACAACCTCCAGGTTTTGAAAGTTATGAATGAAGGTGCAAACACGAGAAGGGGGGTTGAATTGTGTTTGACTAACTTGAATACTTTTTCTGTTTTTGTAGTTTTAAAACAAAACTTGATGTATGAATAAAATAGAGTTAGCAGCGGATATAAAGTAAAAATAGAAACACAGAATTTTATACTGGTTCACCGTTAACGAGGCTACGTCCAGTCCCTTCACCTTGAAGGATTTCACTTATTCAAACCTTGAATTACAATAGTTCCACTGACCCTCCAAGTCAGTCTTCTCAAACAGTCTAACAATCCTAGACTCTTGAGGAATACAGCACCTTGACTTCCTAAGTCAAGTCTTCTCCTACCAATCTGACAACCCTAGATTGTAGAATGAATTACAACGCCTTTAATCTAATTGCCAAGTAATCTGCTACCCCTTCTGACTCCCTCAGATTGTAGACTCTACTTCAACAACTTAGATCTAACACAAGGGAAAGAAAATAACACGAGTGCTTGCTTCTAGAAAGCTGGAATTCACAATTAACCTCACTGAAAACTTGAGTGTTTGCTTTTGGAAGTGTATGCCTCTTTTGTGATTTTCGATGCTAAGTATTCTGCCTTGAGCCTCCTTTTATTGATGCAGATTAGAGTCTCTTCCAAGTTTAAATTCGAGCTGTATCTTGCCAGATACTCTTGCAAAAATACTTTGACCAATCGGCCTTCACTTAAATAAAAAACATATCTTTTTATGCTCCAAATTGCCTTTCAAAAATAACTTTGACCAATTCTGACTTTAATTAATTCTGGAACAAATCTTTCTTCTCGCCAATAGCTTATGAATTCCACAAGTCTTCAATTTATGTTTGTATCAAATCCTTTTTAATACTTTGATCAAATTTTAATCAAATCTCCACTGATTATCATCATGATTAAATCTGAACCCTTTGATCTTCTGCTCTCGTCCACTTCTGGACCATACTAAGTGATATGTTGTGATCCTCTGATTTTGGCCAACCCTGGACCACACTTTCTAATCTTCTGATTTCGGCCAACCTGGACTAGGAAACTGATCTGTTGTGATCCTCTGATCTCGGCCAATGCTGGACCATACATTCTGACCTTATGATTTCGGCCAACACTGGGCCATGGTCTGATCTTTTGTTCTCGGCCAACACTGGGCCATATTCTTAAATCTGGACCATTTATCTGAACCTTTTCCCTCTGATCTGGACCAATTCTAAACTGGGTCTGGATTGAACTGAAATTAAATCTGGACAAATGATATTTCAGTCTGGACATTTTACCTTCTGATTTGGATCAGGTCTGGATCAAATCTGGACATCATTTCTTCTGGTCTGGACTTAGTTTCATACCCTAAACCATTCTATCTTCTGGTCTAGGTCAAATCTGGATTGAATCTCTTGTTCTGGACCCATTAATTTATCCTCTGATTAAGTCTGGAACAAGTCTGGACTGTTTATCATTTAACTACCAGGGCATCTTCTGGTCAGAATAACTTCTGGACTAAGTCTGATTAATGATTCCTTTTGGTCTGGATCAAGTCTCCCTATGGCAGGCTTCCTTCTGGTCTGGTCCATGTCTCTTTCTAACTTTGCTTCCTTCTGATCTGGGCCAGCAAAGATATCCTCTGGTAATTTCAGGATGCATCCTCTTGTAGTTTCTGGATGCATTATCTGATGTCTTCATCTTCTGCCTATGGAAACTTCATCTTCTGGTGGCATTTAATGTAATAATTCAAGGTACAAAGTAAGATTACATAGAGTGCTTTTGTAAACATCAAAATCCTAAGTACTTAGAACCAACTTGGTTCCAACAGTCTTCCCCTTTTGGATGATGACAAAACCTTAACTTATTTTGCTAGCTTATGACTTGAAGTACTTGAAATACTCCCCCTCAGACCAATCTCTCCCCCTAAGTCTGATACTGACTTTTTCTTCTCCTTTTCAACTCCTTCTTGATCACTCTTTCTTTTCTTCTCTTCTCCTCTCCTTTTCAACTCTTTATGTTCTCTCTTTATTTTTCTCTCTCCCTGTTTCTTCTCCTTTTCAACTCCTTCTCTTTTCATCTCTTTCTTTTTCTCTCTTTATTTTTCTCTCTCCCTATTTCTTCCCCTTTTCAACTCCTTCTCTTTTCATCTCTTTCTTTTTCACTCCTCCTTTCTTTTTATCTCTCCTTTTCTACTTATTTCTCCTTTTTCTCTCTCTCCCCCTTTTTGTCATCAGCCAAAAAGAGGTCCTACTATTTTTGTATTTTTGTTTTTTTCTTTACAAAGTACAGAAATAAAAAACATAAAATTAAAATTACAAGAAAATTAAAAAAAAAACTCCTAAGAAGACTACTTGAGCTAGTCTGATATGGAGACAATGTTGAGATGCTTCTTGATGAACTCGAACCTATCTTCTGGTAATGCTTTGGTGAAGATATCAGCCCATTGATGATCAGTGTCCACAAACTGGATGCTTAAAGTCCCTTTTTGAACATGGTCCCTAATGAAATGGTGTTTTATTTCAATGTGTTTAGCTCTAGAGTGTAAGATCGGGTTCTTGGTTAGGTTTATGGCTGAAGTGTTATCACAGAACAAAGGGATATTGGTTTCAAAGATGTTGTAATCTTCAAGTTGGTCTTTCATCCAAATTAACTGTGAGTTGCATCATGCTGCTGATATATACTCAGCTTCGGCTGTTGACATAGCAATGGTGTTTTGTCTTTTGCTTGAGCAAGAGATCAAATTATCACCTAAAAAGGTGCAGTTACCGCTTGTACTTTTCCTTTCCAGCTTGTCTCCAGCATTTTCGGAATCACAAAAACCTCTTAGTCTGTAGGTGGGGGTTTTATTGTATAATAGGGTAAGGTTGATGGTTCCTTTAAGGTATCTCAGAATTCGTTTGACAGCAGTTAAATGGGATTCCCTAGGGTCAGCTTGAAAACAGGCACATACACAAACACTAAACAAAATGTCAGGTCTAGAAGCTGTTAAATAAAGAAGGGATCCAATCATACCTCTGTATGTTTTTTGGTCTACCTTTTGGCTGGTTTCATCTTTCTCAAGTGAGCAAGTTGGGTACATGGGGGTGGCCATAGGCTTACAGTCACTCATCTTGAACTTTTTAAGAAGTTCTTTAGTGTATTTAGATTGGTGAATGAGTATACCAGATTTACCTTGGTGAATCTGAATTCCCAGGAAGAACTTAAGTTCTGCCATCATGCTCATTTGGAACTCTTTCTGCATTAGGTCAGAAAAATCTTTGCACAAAGTGCCATTAGTGGATCCAAATATGAAATCATCAACATAAACTTGAATAATCAAAATATCATTTTTAATGGATTTCCTAAATAGAGTATTATCAATCTGGCCTCTATTAAATTCATTCTTAAGCAGAAAGCTACTAAGTCTGTCATACCATGCCCTTGGTGCTTGTTTTAAACCATATAAAGATTTCTTAAGTTTAAAAACATGGTCTGTATATCAGAATTTTCAAATCTAGGGGGCTGTTTGACATAGACTTCCTCACTTATGTAGCCATTTAAGAATGCATTTTTAACATCCATTTGATACAGCATTATATCATGATTCGCAGCAAATGCTAAAAGAATTCTAATTGCTTCTAACCAGGCCACTGGAGCAAAAGTCTCAGTGTAATCTATACCTTCATGTTGATTGTATCCTTGAGCTACAAGTCTGGCTTTGTTCCTTACCACTTCACCTTTTTATTGAGTTTATTCCTGAACACCCACTTGGTTCCAATAATGTTTTTGTTTGGTCTGGATACCAGATCCCAAACATCATTCCTTTGAAATTCATTCAGCTTTTCTTGCATTGCAAGTATCCAACCTTCTACTTCATATTTGAAGATTTGTCGTATTCTTGCTTGAAGCTTCTGCTTTTTCAAGTTCTTTTGCCTGCAACAGCTTCTGATTCTGATAAATCAACTTCTGGTTCTGGTAAATCTGTAACAGCTTCTGATTCTGATAAATATCCAGATTTCTCTTATGACTTATCTTTGCTGTTTCTGAATTGATTAGATTTATCTTTTGAAGATTTGTCATGTGTTGTTGACTTGCTTATATCCTCTACCTTTCTAGGTACTTCTGTTTCTTCTGCTTCTACTCCCTTTGGTTCTGGTGAACCTGCACTATCTTTATCTTGCTTTGACTTGTCAAGATCAAGCAATTTTTCATATAACATAATATAAATCAAATAATTTAAAAATGAACTCAATACAAGCAAACCATTAATTCTGCTTCTGGTGCTTTTTGCTTGTTTTTGAAACCATTGGAATGCTGTTTCTGCTGAAGTGTTCAATTCGTGTGAATCACCTAGTTCCTCTGATAGTTTGAAAACCTGCAAAATACTTATCTAGCTTTGATTTTTTAAGATCCTGCTTCTTGTTATCACAGTAAACATAAATTTCAAACAATAATAGTATTTACAGCAAGATGTAACCTCTATGTCAACAATTTCAGTTTTACTCTAAAAATCCTCTTGCTTCTGATTTTTCAGATTTCGAATCTGTATGTTCTGTGATTACATGGTTTGGATGAGGGGATTTGAATTCCCATCTAGGTTTGTAGTCTTGATGAATCTCACTAGAGTGTTTGAAGAACTCTCCTAATTCTGATTCTTCCCTTTCTGCTTTGGCTGATACACCATCTTCCTCTAGTGATTCTGGAACTTATGGTGATTCTGGTAATTATACTGGTTCTGGTTCTGGTTCTGGTTCGGGTTCTGGTACTGATTCAGATTCTGGTTCTAGTTCCTGTGCCTCTGATACTGGTTCCAGTTCTAGTTCTGGTTCCAGTTTCCTGTACCTCTGATACTAGTTCTAGTTCTGGTTTTGGTTCCAGTTCTTGTACCTCTGATACTGGTTCCAGTTCTGATTCTGGTTCTAGTTTTTGTTCTGATTCGTGTGATATCTTTGATATTTCCTGTTCCTCCTATGATTTTGGTTCTGGTTTTGATAGGTATTGTGTTGACCAGTTCTTCTTCTACCAGAGTCACTTGGCTTCTGTTTGGTAGATGTTGGAACATAAACCTTCTTCTGCTTGTGCATTGCCAACATCCATTGTCCAGGCACCATTGTTGGTGTCTTCTTCTGGTGCTCAGAATATCTGCAACATAGACAATTTGATCTTTTGGTACCCATAACTGATTGGGTCCAGGTTTGTTAGTTTTAACAGTTCTCTGATCTTGTTTAGATTTTACCATTGGACAACATAGTTCAGAGTGACTTTCCTTAGCACAAACAATACATAGAACATCAGAATGAACATTTTTAGTTTTCAGCAACAATTTCTGTAAAACCAAGACATCTCTTTCCAATGTTACTGTTTCCATAAATCATACATGCATATTTACTTCTTTCCATTCCATTAGAAATAAAGTTTTGAAAAAATTGCTCATGCATATCAGATTCATAAACAGTTTTGGAAGTGGAACAAATATTACTTTTGAGAGTTTGGTTTTCAGATTTGAGTCTTGCAACTTCAATTTTAAAATCCTTGTTTTCAGATGCATACTCAGAATTTTTATTCTTTAAAACTTGGATTTCTTTTGTTAGATTTTTCTTATCTTCCCTAAGAGTTTTCAGTTTTAAAGACATCTTATTGTTTGCATTTAGAAAGTTTTTTACAGCCTCAATTAATTCAGATTTAGAGAGATCAGAAAATACCTCAATGTCTTCATCTTCTGAATCTATTCCAGAGCCTGAGCTATATTCAAAACTTGAGTTGGTATGAGTCATCAGAGCCATAATTGCTCCCTCTGATGTGCTTCCAGACTTGCTTGAATGATTGCTTCGACCATTCATCCTTCTGCCTGCTTTCCTTCCTGAAATCGTGCCTTTATGAAGTCCAGAGGCAGACCTGATATGTGCCATCTTTGATGTTTCTGCCTCTTCTTCATCAGACGATTCTTCTTCTGATTCTGATGCATCCCAGGCTGCCATCAGACCCTTCTTTCTGAATCTGGAACTCTTCTTGTGATGTTTTCCTTTTTCCATATTTGGACATTCTGACTTGATATGTTCAGGTTCATTGCATCCATAACAAACAATACTCTTCTTGTCAGATTCTTCCTTTCCTTTGTTGTTATGTTTCTTCTTGAAGCTTCTCCTTTTCCTGTTTTCCCATATCTTAACCATCTGTTTGGTTAAGTAAGCCATATCATCACAGTCATTGTCGCTATCCTCTGATTCTGATGCTGCCCTTGCAGTTTTCTTCTGTTTCGACTTCAGGGCCAGATTCTTCTTCTTCTTTGGTTTATCTGCTTCTAGTTCTATTTCATGAGACCTGAGTGAGCTGATCAGATCTTCAAGTTTTAAGTTGTTCAGATCTTTAGCTTGCTGAATTGCAGTAACCATTGGTCTCCACTTGATTGGTAAGCTTCTTAGAATCTTCTTGACATGATCTGCTGTTGTGTAGCTTTTCTTCAAGACCTTCAGTCCATATATCAGAGTCTGGAATCTGCAGAACATTCCATCAATGTTTTCATCATCTCCCATCTTGAACATCTCATAATGTTTGACCAGTATGTTAGCCCTTGCTTCTTGAACTTGCTGGCTTCCTTCATATGTCAGAACCAGACTGTCGAATATGCTCTTTGTTGTTTCTTTATTTGTGCATATGTCAAATTCCTTGAATGCGATGGCAGTGATCATGATGTTTTTGGACTTGTGATGCAGTTTGAATAATTTGCATTGATCTGGTTTCATATCTTCCATGTCCAGTTCTTTAGTTGGATCTCCTGGAACAGTAGGTGCAATGTATCCTTAGACTACCAGCTTCCATAATTCAAGATCTTGAGGTATGAAGAAACTTCTCATTCTGTCCTTCCAATACTCAAACCTTTCTCCATCAAACAGTGGTGGTCTGTTGATGTTGCCTCCCAATTCTTCTGACATGTTGAACTCTTGGACCTTTCCTCAAACACTGTTAAGTGCTCAGCCTTGAGACCGAGCTCTGATACCAATTGAAGGTGCAAACACGAGAAGAGGGGGGTTGGATTGTGTTTGACTAACTTGAATACTTTTTCTGTTTTTGCAGTTTTAAAACAAAACTCGATGTATGAATAAAACAGAGTTAGCAACAGATATAAAGTAAAAATAAAAACACATAATTTTATACAAGTTTACCGCTAACGAGGCTACGTCCAGTCCCTTCACCTTGAGGGATTTCACTAACTCAAACCTTGAATTACAACAGTTCCACTGACCCTCCAATTCAGTCTTCTCAAACAGTCTAAGAATCCTAGACTCTTGAGGAATACAACACCTTGACTTCCTAAGTCAAGTCTTCTCCTACCAATCTGACAACCCCATATTGTAAAAGGAATTACAACGCCTTGAATCTAATTGCCAAGTAATCTGCTACCCCTTTTGACTCCCTCAGATTGTAGACTCTACTTCAACAACTTAGATCTAACACAAGGGAAAGAAAATAACACGAGTGCTTGCTTCTAGAAAGTTGGAACTCACAATTAACCTCACTGAAAACTTGAGTGTTTGCTTTAGAAGTGTATGACTCTTTTGTGATATTCGATGCTAAGTATTCTACCTTGAGCCTCGTTTTATAGATGTGAATTAAGGTCTCTTCCAAGCTGAATTTCGAGCTGTATCTTGCTGGATTCTCTTGGAAAAACACTTTGACCAATCGGGTTTCATATAAATAAAAAACATATCTTTTTATCTCCAGATTTGTTTTCATAAATTACTTGGGCCAATCTTCTGTGCTAGTCCACATCTGGACCATACTAAGTGATCTGTTGTGAGCCTCTGATTTCGGCAAACCATGGACCACACTTTCTAATCTTCTAATCTCGGCCATCCTGGACTTGCAAACTGATCTACTGTGATCCTCTGATCTCAGCCAATGCTGGACCACACGTTCTGTCCTTATGATTTCGACCAACATTGGGCCATGGTCTGATCTTCTGATCTCGGCCAACATTGGGCCATATACTTAAATCTTGACCATTGATCTGAACCTTTTCCCTCTGATCTGGACCAATTCTAAACTGGGTCTGGATTGAACTGATATTAAATCTGGACAAATAATATTACAGTCTGGATATTTTACCTTCTGATTTGGATCAGGTTTGGATCAAATCTGGACATCATTTCTTCTGGTCTGGACTTAGTTTCATACCCTGAACCATGCTATCTTCTGGTTTGGGTCGAATCTGGATTGAATCTCTTGTTCTGGACCCATTAATTTATCCTCTGATTAAGTCTGGATCAAGTCTGGGCTATTTATCATTTCACTGCCAGGCCATCTTCTGGTCAGAATAACTTCTGGACTAAGTCTGACTTATGATTCCTTCTTTTCTGGATCAAGTCTCCCTCTGGCAGGCTTCCTTCTGGTATGGTCCAGGTCTCCTTCTAGTATGGTCCAGGTCTCCTTCTGACTTTGCTTCCTTCTGATCTGGGCCAGCAAATATATCCTCTGGTAATTTCAGGATGCATCCTCTAGTACCTTCTGGATGCATTATCTGGTGTCTTCATCTTCTGCCTCTGGAAACTTCATCTTCTGGAGGTATTTAATGTAATAATTCAAGGTACAAAATAAGATTACATGGAGTGCTTTTGTAAACATCAAAATCCTAAGTACTTAGAACCAACTTGATTCCAATAGATTATATTTCAGATTTCAAATAATCATCAAAAACAGAAAAAGAATTCAAGTACTACAAACACAATTAAACCCCCTATTCTCGTGTTTGCACCTTCAATTGGTATCAGAGCTCGGTCTCAAGACTGGGAACTTAACAATGTTTGAGGAATGGTCCAAGGGGGTTCAACATGTCAGAATCCAAAGAAGAATTTGGAGGCAACATCAACAGGCCACCATTGTTTGATGGAGATCACTTTGAATACTGGAAGAACAGAATGAGAAGCTTCTTCATCTCCCAAGATTCTGATCTCTGGACCTTGGTAGTCAAAGGCTACACTGCACCCACTACACCAGAAGATGAAGAACTGGATGTAGAAGATATGAATCCCAACCAGAGGAAGTTATACAAGCTACATCACAAGTCCAGAACCATCATGATCAATTCTATCACATTCAAAGAATTTGACAGATGCACCAACGAGGAAACAACAAAAAGCATTTATGACAGTCTGGTTCTGACCTATGAAGGAAGTCAACAAGTTCAAAAGGCAAAGGCAAACATACTGGTCAAACAGTATGAGCTGTTCAAGATGGAAGAGGATGAATACAATGAAGCAATGTTCAGCAGATTCCAAATTCTGGTATCAGGTTTAAAAGTATTAAAGAAAAGCTACACCACTGCAGATCATGTAAAGAAGATCCTCAGAAGCTTACCAGCCAAATGGAGACCAAAGGTTACTGCAGTACGGGAAGCTAGTGATCTAAATACCTTGAAGTTTGAAGATCTGATCAGCTCCCTCGGGTCTCATGAAATAGAGCTGAATGCGGATGAACCAAAGAATAAGAAGACTTTAGCCCTTAAGTCAAAACAGAAGAAAGATGCAAAGGTTGTATCAGAATCAGAGGATAGTGATAGTGAAGACGATGATCTTGCTTACATAACCAAGCAGCTTGCAAAGATGTGGCAAAACAGAAAGAAGAAAGCTCCCAGGAAAAATGGCAAATACTCCAGTAGAGGAAAAGAAGAAGCTGACAAGAAGAGCATTATCTGCTATGGATGCAATGAACTTGGGCACATCAAATTAGAAGGCACGAATCTGGAGAAAAGAAAACACCAGAAGAAAGACTCCAGACCCAAGAGGAAAAATCTGATGGCAACATGGGATGATTTTGATAAATCTTCTGATGATGAAGAAGCCGAATTAGCAATGATGGCCCACATCAATTCTGCCTCTGGATCCAACACAAAATCTGACTATGGAAGTGAATCAGAAGAAGCAGAATTGGCTTTGATGGCTCATATTCATTCAGCCTCTAGATTCAACCCAAATGCTGACTCTGGAAAAGAATTAGATGATGAAGAGACAGAAACAGCTATGATGGCTCACATCAAGTTTGCCTCTGGACTCCATACAGGTACTAGCTCTGGAAGAAAAGCAGAAGGTAAGAAGAATGGACAAATCATTCATTCAAGCAAGTCTGGAAGCACATCAGAGGAAGTAGTATTGGCTCTGATGGCACATACCAACTCAAGTTCTGGATTCAACACAGACTCTGGAACTAATTATGAAGATGAAGACAAAGAGGTATTCTCTGATCTTACTAGATCTGAATTAATTACTGCTCTTAAAGACTTTCTAAATGCCAACAACAAGATGTCTTTAAAACTGAAAACTGAAAACTCTTAGGGAAGAAAAGAAAATTCTAACAAAAAAAGTTCAAATTTTAAAGAATCAGAATGCTAAGTTTGCAAATAAAAACACTAATTCTAAAACCGAAGTTTCCAGACTAAATTTTGAAAATCTAACTCTCAAAAGTAATATTTTCTCTACTTCCAATACTATTTGTGAATCTGATATGCATGAACAAGCTTTTCAAAACTTTATTGCAAATGGTATGGAAAGAAGTAAGTATGCTTCCATGATTTATGGAATCAATAACAATGGCAAGAGAGGAATAAGTTATACTGAATCTGTTGCTGAAATTAAATATGATCGTTCTAATGCTTTGTGTATTATTTGTGCTAAAAAGGGTCACTCTAAATTGTCTTGCCCTATGATAAAATCTGGGAAAGACAAGAGACCTATTAAGTCTAACAAACCTAGACCCAACCAGTTTTGGGTACCAAAGAACAAAATTGTTTACGTTGCAGATATTTTGAGCAACTAGAAGGAAACACCAATCATGGTGCCTGGTCAATGGATGATAGCAATGCACAAACATAAAAAGGTGTATGTTCCAGTTTCCACCAGACAGAAGCAAAATGAGTCTGATGGAAGAAGGTCTGGTCAGTACAATTCACACCAGAATCAGAACCAGAACTAGAACCAGTATCAGTATCAGAATCAGCAGTTCAGCCACAAACAGCAGAATCACACACATCAGCTTCAGTGTTACCAGAAGAAGCAGAATTACAAGAATCACCATAAGTTCTAGAATCACCAGAGGAACATGGTGTATCAGCCGAAGCAGAAAGAGAAGAATCAGGAGAGTTCTTCAAACACTCTAGTGAAATTCATCAAGACTACAAACTTGGAAGGGAATTCAAAGCCCTTCATCCAAACCATCTAATCACATAACATACAGATTCAGAATCTGAAAATCAGAAACAAGAGGATTTTCAGAGTAAAACTGAAACCTTTGACATAGAGGTTACATCTTGCTGTAAATACTATTATTGTTTGATATTTATGTTTACTGTGATAACATGAAGCTTGATCTTAAAAATCAAAGCTAGATAAGTATTTTGCAGGTTTTCAAACTGTTAGAGGAATCAAGTGATCCATATAATATGAACACTTTAGTAGAAACAGCATTCCAGTGGTTTCAAACACAAGCAGAAACCACCAGAAGCAGAATTGATGTTCTGGTTGTATTAATTTCACTTTTAAATTATTTAAGTTGTATTATGTTATATGACAAATAGCTTGACCTAAAAAGTCAAAGCAAGATGAAGTTAATGCAGGTTTACTAGAACCAGAGGAAACTGAAGCTGGTTTACCAGAACCAGAGGAAACCTATGCAGGTTTACCAGAACCAGAAGCTAATGCATGCAAAAGAACTTGAAAAAGCAAAAGCTTCAAGCAAGAATACGACAAATCTTTAAATCTGAAGAAGAAGGATATAGATGGAGTCTACCAATGCAAGAGGAGCTAAATGAAGGATATTTTGGATCTAGTTCCAAGACTAGAAAAGAACATTATTGGAGCCAAGCAGCAGGTTTTCATAAACAAGCTGAATGAAAAAGGAGAAGTTGTCAAAAACAAGGCACGACCTGTTGCACAAGGCTACAGTCAGCAAGAAGGTATTGACTACACTGAGACTTTTGCTCTAGTGGCCAGGTTATAAGCAATTCATATCCTACTCTCTTTTGCTGCAAATCATGATATTACTTTGTATCAAATGGATGTCAAAAGTGCTTTCTTAAATGGTTATATAAGTGAGGAAGTCTATGTCAAACAGCCCCTAGGTTTTGAAAGTTCTGATTTTCCAAACCATGTTTTTAAACTTAAAAAATATATATGATTTAAAACAAGCACCTAGGGCATGGTATGACAGACTTAGCAATTTCTTACATAAAAATCAGTTTGATATAGGCCAAATAGATAACACTTTGATTAGAAAATCCATTAAAGATGATATTCTGATCATTCAAGTTTATGTTGATGATATTATCTTTGGATCCACTAATGGCACTCTCTGCCAAGAGTTTTCTGATTTGATGCAGCAAGAGTTTCATATGAGCATGATGGTTGAACTTAAGTTCTTCCTAGGAATTCATATTCAGCAAGGTGAAACAGGTATACTCATTCACCAATCTAAGTACACTAAAGAACTTCTCAAAAAGTTCAAGATGAGTGATTGTAAGGCTATGGCCACCCCCATGCTCCCCACCTGCTCACTTAAAAAAGATGAATCCGGCCAAAAGGTAGACAAGAAAACATACATAGGTATGATTGGATCCCTTCTTTACCTAACTGCTTCTAGACCTGACATTTTGTTTAGTGTTTGTGTCTGTGCTAGTTTTCAAGCTGACTAGGGACTCCCACTTAAGTGATATCAAAAGAATCCTACAGAGATACCTAAAAGGCACTATCAATCTCACCATGTTCTACAAAGAAACTTCTCATATCAACTTAGTGGATGTTGTAACAACACTTTCAGCCATCAACCTAACCAAAAACCGTATCCTTCATTTTGAGCCAAACACATAGAGATCAAACACCACTTCATCAGAGATTATGTTCAAAAAGGGACACTTGATATCCAGTTTATAGACACAGATCATCAATGGGCTGATATCTTCACCAAACCATTGCCTGAAGATCGATTTGAGCTCATAATGAAGCATTTCAACATCATCTTCATATTTGACCAGATCAAGTAGTCTTTTTAGAGGAGTAATTTTTTAAATTTTTTGTCTTTTATTTTTTGTCTTTTATTTTCTGTCTTTTATTTTTTGTACTCCAAAAAGAAATCTCTTTTTGGCTGATGACAAAAAAGGGGAGAGAAAGAAAGAGTGAAAAAAAAGAAGGAGTTGAAAAGAAGAGAGAAAAGAAAGAGTGAAACAAAAGAAGGAGTTGAAAAGGAGAGGAGAAAAGAAATAGTGAAACAAAAGAAAAAGTTGAAAAGGAGAGGAAAAGTCTAGGGCATTAGACTTAGGGGGAGAAGCTTGATCTGAGGGGGAGCTAACAAAATAAGTCATAAAAAATACAAGGTTTTGTCATCATCAAAAATGGGGAGAATGTTGGAACCAAGTTGGTATGATACTTAGTTTTGATGTTAACAAAAGTATTTTATGTAAATAGTATTTTGACTTAGAAGAACAAATCAGAAGCTGTGCAAAATCAGAGGATGACACCACCAGAAGATACATCCAGATGCCTTTAGGATGCATCCTCTGGTACCTTTTGGATGCATTATCTGGATGAACCTTCTAGTGGTAGAGGCTATCAGAGGATGTCATCAAAGATCAAATAACATCATCAGAGGATATCTTTCCAGGCCCATACCAAAAGGAAGCCTGTTAGAGGGAGACTTGGTCCAGACCAAAAGGAATCATAAGTCAGACTTGGTCCAGACTTAATCCTGACCAGAAGATAGCTTGGTAGTGATTATAAGAATCAGTCCATACTTAATCCAAACTTGGTCCAGACCAGAAGATAGCATAGTCTAGAGCATGAAACTCAGTCTAAATCAGAAGAAATGATTGTCCAAATTTAATCCAGACTTGATCCAGATCAGAGGACAAATGTCCAAATTAAAATATCATAAGTCCAAATTTAATTCAAATTCAATCCAGACTCAGTCCAGGCTTGGTCCTGATCTGAGGGAAAATGTTCAGATCAATGGCCCAGTGTTGGCCGAGATCAGAGGAACAGATCATATGGTTCAGTGTTGGCCGAAATCAGAGGATCACAGAATTGGTGCATATCAGATCATAAAGTCCAGAAGTGGTCGAGATCAGAAGATCATACGGTCCAGATTTTAATCATGATGAAAATTAGTGATAACTTGATTAAATTTTGATAGAAATTTGATCAAAGTATTAAGGGGATTTGATTCAAAAATTACTGAAGACTTGAAGAAATTCGAATGCAATCTGAAGATTAAAAAGATATGGTTTGAAATTAAAAGAAACAAGATTGGTCAACAGAATTTTCAAATGCAATCTGAAGCTAAAAAGATACATTTTTTATTTAAGTGAAACAGGATTGGCCAAGTTATTTTTGCAAGAGAATCTGGACAGATACAGCTCGAATTTAAGCATGGAAGAAACCCTAATTCTCATATATAAAAGGAGGCTCAAGGTAGAAGACTTAGTATCGAAAATCAATAAAAGAGTCATACGCTTCCAGAAGCAAACACTCGAGTTTTCAGTGAGGTTAATTGTGAGTTTCAGCTTTTCAGAAGCAAGTACTCGTGTTTTTTGTTCCCTTGTGTTAAATCTATATTGTTGAAGTAGAGTCTATAATCTGAAGAGTCAGAAGAAGTAGCAGGTGACTTAGCAATTAGATTCAAGGTGTTGTAATTCCTTCTACAATCTAGGGTTGTCAGATTGGTAGGAGAAGACTTGACTTGAGAAGTCAAGGTGTTGTGTTCCTCAAAAGTCTAGGATTGTTAGACTGTTTGGGAAGACTGACTTGGAGGGTCAGTAGTGTTGTTGTAATTCAAAGGTTTTGAATTAGTGGAAAAATCCTTCGAGGTGAAGGGACTTGATGTAGCCTAGTTAATAGTGAACCAGGATAAATCCTTGTGTTGTTTATTTTACTTTATCCGCTGCTAACTCTACTTGATTATATTTCAGATTTCAAATAATCATCAAAAACAGAAAAAGAATTCAAGTAGTACAAACACAATTCAACCCCCTTTCTCGTGTTTGCACCTTCAAAAAGTACTTGTAAACTATGTGTTTTATATACTTACAAGTCATTTAAGTGACAATGTTGAGAAAAAATCTCTCAATTTTTTTAATGATAACAAAATTGTTTCAAAGATTCTTGATCAGATGAAATTTTTTACACATATTAGTATGTCCTCTACGTTAGAGGATAAACAAAGATGAGGATGAATTTATGTCCTCTATATCAGAGGATAAACAATACTGAAGATAGGATGAATTTATGTCCTCTATGTTAGAGGATAAAGAATGCTGAAGAAAGGATGAATTTATGTCCTCTATGTCAGAAGATAAACAACACAGAAGTGATGATGAATTTATGTCCTTCATGTTAGAGGATAAACAACACAAAATAGAGGATGAACTTCTGTTGTCTATTCATCCTTGCACATGGGAAAATGAGTCAAAGTACCAAAGTACAAAAAGTGATGTCCTTGACTTATAAGGTAAGACAGTACAATTGTTGGGAAAGACAAAAGTCAGAAAGCACAAGTCACATTAGAATTAATGAAAGTCTCATCCTCTTACTACTCAAATCCGAGGATAAGCTGCAAACACTCATCCTCCCAGCATTCTTCTAACAAGGACAACTGAAGGGCATATTTTCAGTTACGAATACAGACCATGGGCAATCATCTAAGTCTCCAACAGATACTTTGGGCTTCTCCTCATATTTGAAGCACCATTACTTCTATAAATTCAGATGGTCTCATCCTCATTAACACACTAAAAAAAATCACAAAAGCAGAAGATCAAAACTGTGAAAAGCAATCTCATCCTCATCATACTTTCTACTAATATTAATTATATATTTGATATCATCCTCTTAGAAATTATATCTTAGTAGAATAATCCACTCTTATCAAATCTCTCAAAAAAACCTATCAAGTTAGTATTAACTTGTTGATAGTTGTGTAAGTGTTGTAAAATAAGAAGAGAAATTGTTTATGTAAGTCTGGTGAGGCTAAGAAAATACATAGTGAAAAGAGTCTCTTTAGAGGACAAGCCTTTTGAGCCATAGTGAAAACTCACTAGTAAGTGAGGACTAGACATAACCCATTTTGGGTGAACCAGTATAAATTTGTGTGTCATTCTCTATACTCTCTTCTCTTTATTTTTTCTAACTCTCATTTCAGTTCTAAACATTTATCCTCTAACACCCATTGATTATCCTCAAACATAGGACATTGTTTTAAATAAAAAAGAAAATTCAGAAAAGTACAATATCTCTATTCAACCCCCTTTCTGGTGATATTTTATCTATTTCAATTGGCATCTGAGTCTGGTTCTCTAGAAAATTACATCAAACAGTGCAAGAGAAAAAATATCAAGAGAAAGATAAAATGTCAAAAGCTAAATATGTACCTGAGGGAGGATCCTCCAGTAGGCCACCCTACTTTGATGGTCCAGATTACTATCATTGGAAAGGAAAAATGAGGTTGTTTCTCATATCACAAGATAACAACTTGTGGTATGTGGTTGAAAATGGAAATCATGTTATCAGAACTGATAACACATATTCAACCTCAAATGAAAAACCTCAAGCACAGTGGACTGCTAATGAAAACGCCAAGGTACTCCTAAACTCTAAAGCTAATTTATTTCTAACGTGTGCTTTGAGCAGGGAATAATATGACAGAATCGAAGAATGCAAAAGCGCAAAGGAGCTATGGGATACTTTGAAGATCCATCATGAAGGATCAAGTCACATAAAAGAAGCAAGGATTGACACGAGAGTACGATAATTTGAGCTATTCGAGATGAAGGAGAAAGAAACGATTGATGAAATGTTTGCAAGACTCACTATTATACTAAATAGCCCGCGGTCTCTTGGAAAATAATACTGTATAAATTTGAGCTATAGTGAAAACTCACAAGCAAGTGAGGACTAGACGTAACCCATTTTGGGTGAACCAATATAAACATGTGTGTGTCGTTCTCTATACTTTATTCTCTTTATTTTGTCTAACTCTCATTTTAGTTCTAAAAATTTATCCTCTAACAACCATTGATTATTTCCACACAGAGGACGCTGTTTTAAGAGAAAAAGAAAATTAAGAAAAGTAAAATATCTTTATTCAACTCCCCTTCTAATGATATTTTAGCTACTTCAGACAATACTTATGATGTTAAAATTGATTGCCTCTGTCATATTAAATTATATGAATTTATTATCATATTCTAGACACATGGTGATGGATTTTACAATATTTTTTTGAAATTTGTGTTTTCAAATGTGTGTATGAATGATACCATGATTAAGTCAAACAATCTATAAAGAAATTTAGTATAAAAAATTAGTTATCTCATTTTGTAAAGTATGAATGTGAAACTTTTGATTTTCATATCAGTAACTTTTTTATTCTATACTTTTTTGAAGAATTGGCGGTTGTTGAAGAGGTTACATTAATTCTTATGTTTGAAATCAATTTATATTTTTCAAACAATTTAATCGTTAGATATACCTATTACTTTAATCAATTCAATTTTATTGGAGTTGATTTTTATTTAAAAAATACTCCATGCTTTCATATTTAATTTTTATTTTAAGTTTTTTCATTTTATATTTTTTTCGTATTTTAGGCCGATATTATACTTTTTTTTATATTATTCTCTCTTTAAATAAATTTAAATAAATAAATTTAAATTTACTTTCATTAAATATAATATATATATATATGTGGTATCTGTTTATTTATTTTATTTATCTCATTGTTAATGGAAATGATGTATTACATGAATGATTTTAATATGATTCTAGACATAATTTTTTGTTTTGAAATTTATAGTATGTGATAAATTCCAATCAAATTTGGTATGTTGAATAATTTTGCATTATTTGGATTTGATATTATATATATATAAAAAAGATATTCTAAAATTAGTTATTTTTTATTTAAATTATTCTGAAATTTGAAATTAAAATCATTTTTAAAGTTGGTTTTGGTGTTGGAATGAATTATTTTTAACATTTCAAATAGTTAACAGTATTGAAAATTTAAAATATCCATTTTTTAATTTGTATTCCAAATT
>JBBPBO010001986.1:39408913-39454795 GCA_037974295.1 Cicer cuneatum
TAATTTGATAATATCTGTTTTAAATTTATTTCACAAAATATAAATTCGGAATAAATATTTTCAATTTTATTTTTTATTTATTTTAACTAAATTATTCAGATATTTCATTAAAATTATGAAATTATATTCTATAATTAAAAAATTATGAATATCTATTTATGAAGAATATAATACGTTTTTAAAAATTTAAATGTCTATTTTTGGAGATGTAATAAATTCAAATTTATTTATTTTAAATCATTTAGAGTTTATTTGGTTTAATATAAAATTTCTCATTTAGAACTTTTTAAAACTAATTATTTTTCATTGAAATTATTATTGAGACTTGCTATAGTGCCCGAGAAAAAATATTGATTGAATTAAAATCTATATTATATATATTAACAAAATTATGTGTTATAAAAAAATCATGAATCAATTAACGCTAAAGAAAAAAAAGTAAAACTTATTAATATTTCATACTGATAAATATCAGATTTCAATGAAAAAATGATAAATACTTATAAATACTTATGAAAAAAATGAAATAAACTATTAGAAGATTATGAGTGAAAATAGACTAGATCTAGCTAAGCTTTGCAAGGTTGAGTCTGACCTACATTGAAAATATTAAATTTGAGTTTGACTTATTATCTCTCAAAGGTCTATTCTTAAGGCTCAACTTGACCTTTTTCATAGTATAACAAGAGTTGAAAGTCTATTTAAAAGTCTACTTCATTATTATTTTATGAAAGTTTACATACTTCATTATTATTTTATGAAAGTTTACATAGTTTGTCTATTACTTTTGTAAATAAACAAACAAGTTAACATGTCAATGAACTTAAATTCTATTTAGATATATATTACATGACCTTTTAGAGTATCTATCATTATATTATATTATATTTTATAATTATACCTTTAAATATATCCAATATTAATATGAACTAGTATGTTTAAATTTTAGAAAATGTAAAAAAAGTTATGATTTAAAATAAAAAACAAAATTTAATATTTTAACAATAATAATAATACATTTTTTTTTATATTTAATTGAATAGACCGATGTAATAGACATAAAAAAAAAAACTTTTTCAATGACTTTAACTGGATCTCTTTAACTCAATAGATTTAAAAAAAAAATCTTAACCTAATTAACTTATATAAAATAAAAGTCTAACTTAATCTAAATCTGTTGTAGACTACTATAGGCAGTTGATATGTGCTATTTCCACGCGTACACAAGATAAGTACTAAATGAACATATTAAAAAAACTATTATCTCGTATACATATCGTGTCAAACTTGATCCTCTGTAAAAAAGAATGGAGCAAGGTGTCATATCTAAGTTAAATGAAACACAAATTAGATAAATAGTTTTAAAATTGAATAAATATAAATTAAAAACCAGAAATAGTAAAATAAGAAATACATTGCAAAAAGGAGTATACGATTATCAATAGAATAGAAGTTCACATTTTTTTAAAAGAAAAAAAAATAGAAGCTGACCGCAATTGCTTCTCTTTCATAATTGCTTTTCTCATGTATGTTGGTTAATGGTTTTGTTAACTCATGAGTTACATCAAATATAGACATAAATCATTCACTACTTAAAGAATAAGTTGGTTTGTTTAAGATTTTTTTAAAAAAATAATTTTTATAGTAATTTAGTTTTTTGTTATAATATTTAAAAAAAAAATTTAAATAAAGTTTCAAATAAAAAATTGGTTTAAATAGAGTATCTCAATATATCATTTAAGTATTTTATTTATTTGTTACAACTTTTTTTAGATAATAAAATTTCAAAATATAAAAACTATTTTTTAGAAGCTATTCATAAAAATTATTTTTGAAAGATACATTTTTTTTAAATATGATTTTTATCATGTTAAAATCTCTAATAATAAATATCTAAGTTACTCAATGTCAAAATTATTCTTTTTTAATTAATAACAAGTGAGTTATAAATAAAATTAAAATCACTTTTTAAAAATCTTAAACAAAGAGGCTCAATATTTGAAAAAAGATCAATATTAAATAGTAGAAACCATATATAACATCACCAAAAAAATTGTGCAAAAACATAAACATGAGAACCACACTATATTTTTTGTTTTGTGAAGACTGATGGAGAATTCTCCCAATTATATACTACCTTGATGTCATTAAGTTAGAATATTATGTAGAAAAATATGTTAATTATTAGAGCATTCATATTTTACTGTGTTTTAGTAACTCATAATTGGTAATGAATCGTGATTTGTGAATTACCATATTTCCTTTTACATGCATAAAAAATATGAACGAAAGGAATGACACAAGATGGAATTGGAAGGATAAATTAGTGATTATGAGTTATTACATTTTTATTTATTTTTGAAATCAATCAAAATTTGAATAATTTATTGACGTTTATAATTTATTATATTTTTTTAATGGTTAATGCATTCCTTTAATAGATTTCTGATTCAATTGAAGAAAAACATTATATTTAGAATTATATTTATTAATATATGAATGAATATAATTTATAATTAGAATAACGCATATTTTTAGAGAAAAGAATCATTTATAGAACGTCACATGGCACAATTTTATTCATAGAACATATTTTTGAATCATATATAAACGTCACATGGGCACACATGATTAGGAAATTTGAGAGATTAAGAACACTACAAGAGAAAAAATATTTTGCAACAATTAAAACTAGTGTTTGTGGCGGTTGTAATTGCCGCAATTTGATGTTTGCGACAATTCTCCAACCGTCGCAGATTCGTGCATCGCAAGCGTTCCAACTGCGGCAAATGTTTGTGACAGTTCTAACTATCTCCATTAGTCTTTAAATGCGCCTAATTGTTTGTTCAGGAAGGTATTGCGACAGTTACAAACCACCACTACGTACTTTTGGCGATGGTTTAAACCGTCGCAAACTTTAGTTTTCAATTTTTTTTTTGTTTTCATTAATTTTATTAAAATGAAAAATCTTCATAAATCTCATTCATATAATTAAAATACACAAATATAAAATTATAACTAATTTTATTCATATAATATATTCAAAAGTAACAACTATACATTAAATTTAATTAAATAAATAAATAAATTAGTTTAAATATTCAAAAATCAAAACACTAGTGGAGTGATTGAACATACAAAACAACAACAACACACATTGTTCATAAATCATCTAGATAATCTCTAATGATGTTGTTCTATGAATAAACCGGTAGCTAGACTCAAAAGAACATCTTCTATCTCTTGACGATTCTAAGTATGTGTTCCCTAACAAAATATGTAAGTATGTATATCAGACAACTCAAATAGAAGATTAAAAGAGGATATATGATTTATTTACAACAATATAAATATCTCAAATTCAACAAAGACATTGACATTACAATCACTTTTTCAGCAATCAGTCTTGCAAACACGGCACTAATAAACAAATGATGTATGCATACTTCGATAATGACTTATCAATTTTTTTGATGCAAATCATTGGAGTACATACAAATTGGAAAAGGTAAAAAAAAAAACACAAAGAAGCAAAAAAAAAAAACATACCCAATTTTCCCCAAATTTATTACCCCCCTTCCAACACACCCAATTTGCAACAAAAGGTAAAAAAAAAACACAAAGAAGCAAAAAATATACAATATAGTCAACACCTTACCATTATGCCCTTTCATTTCTATGACTTTCATTCTCACCCACATTGAAAAACACATACAGAAACAATATCTCAAACCTTAGAAAGACTAAATAACCAAAACTCACAACAAAAATAAGTCTTCAAATTAAAACAACAACAATTACCACCACCTCAAAAAAAAAAAAAGCAATCAAACCCAAAACATGCAAGCATTAAAATTGATACAAACACATCATTAGATTTTTCAAAATTTTATATTAGTCATTGGACTATGCTATATCACTCGAGCTAGAAAAAGAACATTAATTTACATGTGGAGTGATATGGCCTAGTGATTCTTGAAGCAATGAAGCATGACCTAACAAATTGCATCTAGCCTAACAATTTAAATTACATCAACAATCATACAACAACAACATCAAATGTCTAAGGAAATAGGTAATTGACCAATACATTTTAATCATTTTCATAGGTTGTAGCATATTTATTCTTCTAGTAGTTTGGTTTTCCTATTTGAAAGGTGTATTGATTCTCTATTCAGGGAGATAACATGTAAACTATAAAATAAGAAAAAGAAAGATGATGTGTTAATTGGGCCACAAAGGTATTGATCTGGTTAAAAAAAAAAAGACAAGTATCAAATCCTTGTACTCATCTTCTAAGGAGTAACTTAATTTAAACAAATGCAAACAAAACACTATGAAAAGAGTGATTATGATAATTACTTAGTGGTGACAACAAGATAGAGAGGCGGATAGGAGAAAACCGAGAGAAAGTCCTAAAAGGATATAAAAGTGGAGACACAAAATTATAAGAGATGGGAGTAAGGTTAGATAAGAATATGAATGGGTAATAGAAGTTAACTACAAATTCAACAATGAGAATAGAAGTTATTTCATTCTACTCTTTATTAGATTTTGTGATAATTACCTTTTGGGCAAGAAGTTCAGTTTTCTTGCCCAACTTTTCACTCCTAATCTTTATTGTTTGCAAATATACAAAAATGAGTACATCTTCATCAAAAGTTATGAAATGTTCCAAATATAAGTTGTTCAATACTTATATAGAAGAAGAAAAAAAGTAGACATATATGAATCAAAATTAATTGACAGATAATTTATCAACAATGTTAAAAATTAGTTGACAGATAATTTATCAATCACTGAATATTATAAACACAATCTAAGAACTGTAGAAACTTCTCAATAGTTTTTATTTTACAGATGAATATAAATTTTAACCAAACTAAATCTTAAGAAACATACAAAGAGATTCACAATCAAAACATAGAGGGTACAATTGTTTATATTTTGTGTTATGATGTATCATTTTATCGAGTTGTTCTAAACAAAATGTGTTCGCGCTTTTTAAATCAGGGTGTTACAGTTTGCACTTAAATTGATCATACATTACAATGTTATAAAGCATACCTAAAAGTGTAAGAGCATAAGTTGGAAGTAAGTTGAGTCATGCAGTGTTATTTTTAGAGGACATTGTCCTGTCCTGAACCATGAATCCCTTTATTACATGGCTTATGATACACATCTATTGTAGGCTATATTTCCTTGCAACATGAGTATAAAAAATTTATTAAGCTATTATGAATTGTTTGACATTTTATGACACTACCAACACAACACCAATTCTATCTACTTTACTCCATGTAAAGAGTATTATAACACAAATAAATCATTTTCTCTATCATTGTCATAGAAAGAGTACTAAATATCATTTTCTTTATCATGTTCTTGCACTTACAACATATAAGAGTATGGTAGGTTACAACCAATATAATAGAATAGAAAAGCTCCTTAAAGTACTCATATTTTTAAACGAACAATTGTTAAAGGTGTAAAAATTGGTTTCAAAATCATCATCAATAATTTTAAGAGATAAACCAAAAAATAGAATTTCAATGATATTGTGTTACACCGTCACAATCGTATTGATCTACACCGTTGTCGAAAACAGAGGCGGAAAGAAGTATTGTCACCGAAGATGGAGGTAGGAAGCAGCACCGTCGCCAGAGATAAGCAAACTGTTAAGAATGTATAGCCCATTTTCATAAAAACGTCTACAATTTAGTTCACATAATATGGCTTTGGACTTAATGCATAAACATTCAAATTGATATCAAACAAATGAACCAGGCCATATTGAATCTCAACTAGAAAGCTACCTTTTTGCAATTCACGTCACTTACAGATATAATAGCTTGATATGATTAGTTAGCTACTTCATTATAAACAAAATATACAATCAACAAGATCCACATCTCCTGTAATAAAGAGAAGCATAACGAACTAAATATCTTGAAAACCAAAACTGCTTATAACTATCTTTTTCCAAGCGCTTTTAAGTTTTTTAAGTTCTTTTAGTAGAAAAAAGTGTAGACTAATTAATCCACATAAACCTCATCCAGCAATAGAGATTTTTTATAACAATTTAAACCAAAGAAATTTTGGTTGGTTTACTCAAAAGAGTGATAAAGGATCTAGCAACAAACTAGCAAAATCAATTTTAGAAGATTATAGATTGGACATAATTCAACTTTTACAATCTTAGAACCAAAGACACACTAAGAAGATAATTCAACTTGGATCTAGCAACAAACTAGCAAAATCAATTTTAAAAGATTATAGATTGAACATAATTTAACTTTTACAACCTTTGAACCAAGGACACATAAAAAAGATAATTCAACTCAGTACAAAAAACATATTAATCTTAAACAAAATAGATTTACTATGCAGAAAGGAACAAAACGTCCAAAAGAGTCATAAAGTTGATTCATAAAACTATCGCAAAGATACTTTAAAACAAGTACATTTTATTATTTAATAATTGATAATAATAACATAAACAACAACAAAAACATTTGTCATGAGAGAAAAGTATTCAATACTCATTAGAAGCCTATGAGATGCCGAGAGAACCCTACACCAACAAAGAAAAAATATCTGGTGAAGACTAAATTAGACTTTGATGTTAGCTTTCATTAAATCATTCTAGTAACACCAAATCAGGTTTTGTAAATCAGGAACATGATGCAGAAAAACCAATTAAAAAGATTTGTTGTTATGTTGGTTTAGAGGGGACAAGTGTGAATATTGAATCGTGAGGGTGTTGAGATATTTATTTGAAATGATTGGTTTATACTAATAAAGAAAAATGGTCAAATGATAAAATGTCTACTAATTGAAAAAGAGAAGGAAAATGGAAGAAGAAAAAAAAAACAAAGCTTTTATACGTGTGTTTTCTATGATATGTTAACTTTGTACATATTAGACTAAATGAGTTATATAAATAATAAATATTATAATGATAATTATAATTATTATTTTGAATATGAGATTTTTGGTTATAAAATATTAGTTTTGAAATATTTTATTGTAATGTTTTTTAAAAGAATTATTTTTTAGTAATGTTTTAAGATTTAGTTTTGAAATTTTTAAAAGAATTATTCTTTTAAGAATTAGTTTTGAGATTTTTAAAAGAATAATTATTTTATTGTATAAAATATTAGTTTTGAAATATTAGTAATATTTTATTATTGAAATTATGTTTTAAAAAAATAAAATAAAAATAATAATAGTAATAATTAGATGAGGAAACTAATGAACATGGCCCATGTGTGTAAAAGATAATAAAATAAAATAAAAAAAATAAGAAAAAGAGTTTCAGCAGCCGGCCGCCGTAAAAGCAAGTAATTTTATTATCCATCGGCTAATCTAATCTAATTCATGACTCAGTCAGTAGACACTACACTGGTAGAGTAGTCAGATATGTAATTAGTAATTTATAAACCAAAGACCCCTTCTTTGATCATAGGAGCAAGGAATTACAGTCCTTTAGAACAACCTTTTGATCCTAAGATTTCCGGTCCTTGACTGTCCTATTTTTTAATATAACAATTGAATCTTACTACCCAAGTCGATCCTATTGGCATTGGGCAAAAGACGGCGAGATCTCGGTGCCTTTCTCTTGCTCTTGAAAGAATAGAAGTTGAGTTCGAGTTGTTATCATGCCAGATCAGAAAAGTCAAAAGCCATACTAAGAGCCAGCGGACCTGTTCACGGGAGTCACACCTGTTCTATAGTGGGCAGACGTAGCATGGCCACGAAGGATATCGTCCGGCACTGATGATCCATAATTGTTTCAGAAAACTTTATACGGTTTTCGTTCATTCATTTAGTTAATCAATTAAACACATTTTTCTAGATTTTTAACCATCCCAATTTCTATATAAAATACCCGACTTCTCCATTTGTGGAATTCGTTATTTTGCACGGTTCTTCTTCTTCACCGTAAGTCCAATTTGAGTGAAACAAACACTAAAACGATCGTGTGAAAAATGACTATATTATCCATCGATTGGTTTTCTGATTTATGGTAAATTTCCTTGACCAAATTTTGACATTTAGTTTTTAGAGTGTTTTCTCATAATTTATTTTTGACATTTACCCATAAACTGTCGAGTTACATCGATTGAAGGACAAAAGAGTCAAACGACAAATGCTATTTGCTCATGGAATTCTATTCATGTCAAAGCGTCGAAATAAGTTAAGGGGTGAGAGAACGTTTCAATTCATGAGTATAATATATTGTGACACGAACATGAAAACCGTATTTCCCAACGATTCATCTGGAGCTCACTACGTACGACAGTAGCCCTTTGAGTGATAAATTAATTAATGTACGAAAATGGAAATTGTGAGATTAAAATATGGAATATAAATATTTTTAAGGTGTTGATTGATTCGTTAAATGTGTGGTATTTGATATAATTTCGTTAAGTGTGTGGTATTTGATATTATTATGATATTGGATGTCGAATAAATTTGGTGCATATGTTTGATTACACAAATTTATGTGATGTGATAATAAAAGATAGATGCATTGTATGATATATGTATTGTGATGATAATGATGATTTTTGATTGATGATAGTGATGTTATAAATTTGTGATGAGAATATTGAAGTACCCCATAATTGATGAAATATTGATGATTCCAATTTGTGCTAAAGATGATGCTCTTAATGGAGTAGTTTAGGCTAACAAGGGTAGAAAATAGATGTTGGGAATATTTGAAGTTGGTGTGAATATTTGAAGTGCAGATTATTTTGTCATCATATAAGTAGGGCCTGACAAGCCTAGTAATTTCGGGGAAGTACAACTGAATGAGTCTGGGTGGCGGTCTGCTATTGAGCGTTAAGGCAAGATTGTTAGATATTGGAGGTATACAAGTGGAGAATTCCTAGGTGACTTGGAGGTAGTACTCCAAATGTCGGGAGCTACCATGCAACACACGTTTACTTCGATTGTCACGTATATGTGTCTCGGGTTGAGTTGAGGGGATCTATGAGGACAAGGCCAATTTGAATTGTTCGTCCACCCGGATGGTGGCATATTATCAAGCCTCCTAACCAAGTACTTCAGAGTTAGAATGATACCAAATTGTGAAGTAGAGTCTAAGCTCATGCATAATATTGCATTTTTTTTTTGTGATTGTTTTTTTGTGATTAATGTATTTCAAAAGTGATAATAATTTCCCTTGGATGATCTGACGATATATTGATTTTACTTGAGTGATTTTGACATTATAATATAATATTATTTTTCTTGAGTATTTTGATATATCATGATGTGTTATGATACAGTTTATTATGATTGTTTGCGTGTTCTTGTTATTATACTATGCTATTAACATGATTTCGAAACTCACCTCCTTCATTGTTTGTGTTTGAATGGTTTGACCCTGCGTTTGCAAAATCGCAGTTGTTACAGGTTAATGAGTCTTAAAATTCAAGTTTGGGAGAAACCCCGCTCTGATAGGTGATATCGAGAAAAAGAGTTGTAATTTGTATTTCACTTATTTAATTTGAAACGATTTTTTGTATGAAAACCTTATAAGTACTAGTAAGTTTTCAAAATTAAATTAAGTAATTATACGTAAGTCAAGCTTATTGAGATTGCCCTATTTTATAGGAGGAAAAAAAGTTTAGGGTGTCACACTCAAAACAAAACGCAGGGATTCGAGTTGAAGTTCAAGTTTGAGTATGCAGAGCTTCGAGTTGAGCACGCGAGGCTTCAAGTGATTTTAGGGATTTTGGGTTTTTCACAAGATGAGTAATTTTAGGGTTTTTCGCATCAAGATGAATGAAGGTGTGATTTAAACGAAAATGGAAGGAATGACGCAGGATGTGAAAAGGAACATGTATTTTACAACAAAACGTAGCGACAGTTGTCCATAACAGTCGCACCACCCGTCGCAAATGAAGAATGAGGGCGGTTTTTTCAAACCCGTCGTAGGTCTTCTATCGCAATAATTTGAAATTCTTGTAGTGTAAAAAGTTATTAGTATATATATTATTTTTTACCGAGATATATATTATATTGTATTGTATAAATATAAATTCTTATAATAGATTATTGAACACATTACTTTATTATAATTACAAATGTTCAATTTTTCTAAAATTTGAAATAGAAATGTTATGGGGTAAGCGCATCTCGACTATGTTCTTAAGTCTTAACTTAATTGGTAAACATTGATATTGTTAGGTTGAATGTTGTAACGCCTCAGATTTTTGGTCCAAAACGTTACTAAAAAAAATTACTTTTAGAAAAATTTACGATAATTTTTTTTTTTTGTAAAAATATCTACATTTATACTTTTAAATAATTAGTAACGATCACATTTATGCTTTTAAATAATTAGTAACAATCACATTTATTTAATATTATAAAAAAAGGTTTATTCAAGCTAAAATAAAAGAAAAATCAATTATTCCTAACGGAAGCAAAAACCCACTTCCGTATTTATAGAATTCGAATGCATTTAAAAGTTTTGTGACAAAAATTAAAAAAAAAATAAACATAGAAATGTTGCGGCAATACTTATTATTACAAAATTATCTTGAAAACCCCATTTTTACCCCACGTTCGCCGCACGTTAATACTCATCAATTACTCTTGAATCTCCTCGAACTCATTAGTACCTAAAATGTTGTTGTAAGGGTCAACTTTTTCCATCATCCACATCAAACCAAAGCTAAACATATAGAAAAATAACACAAAACATATAAAGGTAAAAACTTCTAATTTAAAAGAAAAAAATGCGCAAACGGAAAATCGTATAAAAAAAATATGTATAATGCATGGTCTTAAAACTATATGATCCGGATATAAATCTGTCACTAAGGCAACTTCCACACAGAAAAATCACCCATACCAATGGGGAAATAAACCTGCCACTAAGGCAACTCCCACAAAGATGCATATGCCATGACATGACCATATATTATGAAAACTATACTCGCACACAGCCCACTAAGAATCATGTCATATACTTTCAACAAAACAATCATATTTTTAAAACCATCATCGTATTCACATATCACAAAGATCACATATCACACATCCTTATCATGAGAATCATATATTCATAGACAAATAATCATTGAATAATAATTTTCACAACGTACGCATAAAAATCGAGACTTGACTTCATTTACACCATAAAGATTAAAACTTTATATATAACATGAAACTTCAACTCCAACTCATATACATCATCGAACCAAAATCTTGTCATATATATATAACATAAAAAAATAATCATATTTTGCTTCATACTCATCATAAAAATTAAAACTTTATCACGTAAAAGATAAAAATTCACATTTTTACTTCTTGAAAAGACATACATTACATATCAACTCAATGTAAAAGATTTCGGATTTCATTATTTTATTTTATTAATCTACATTTATTTCTTTCAAAAACAAGCAATTACAATTATAAGTTTCATGTATCCAACTAACGGTCTAACTATAATTTGTGCGGGGAAAAGCCCTTACCTTGGCCGTTTTTCTTCCTAGGACGAAGCTCTAAGCCCCCACGAAGTTGTTCACACGAAAAGCTTGCTGCACGAAGGAGATGAGGTGTGAAGAAGATGACGGCTAGGGTTTCAGTATTCTTTTCTGCTTACTATTACTTAGTATAGAAATATTGTGGACTTTAGGGAAAATTTAAAGTGGAGATTATTGGGTAGATAGTGTTGGGCCCAAATAAAGAAAAGAAAGGAGAAAATATTATTTTATTTATTTATTATTTTTTTTCTTAACCTTGATCATACAAAAACTAAGCTACCAACTCCAAGCCCAAATTTCTATTATGGGTTGGGTCACACCTACCCACAAACCCTTAGCTCAAATTCTTCTTGTACTAAAAAAACATATATATATATATATATATATATATATATATAATTATATAAAACTTCTTCATTGATTAAATAATTGTTACTAATAATTTTATCAACTACAATAAGTCGAACAAGACAAATAATTATCACACCTAAATTAATAATGAAATATATATATTTATAAGTCTTAATTATTTTAAATAATAAATTTAGAGGATGTTACAATACTCACCCCCTTAAAAAACAGTTTCGTCATCGAAACTAGTTTAACGTGAAAAGGTTAGGGTAGAGTTCTCTCATTTTTTTCCTCTAATTCCTAAGTTGCATCTCCAGTTGTTTGGTCCCAAATTACCTTGACCAATGTGATCTCCTTACCTCGTAGGTGCTTAGTAGTCCTGTCTCCAATGCTCAATGGTGGAACTGCAAAAGAAAGGTTCTCCTTCAACTGGATATCAACTTGCACGATAATATGCGAAGGATCAGCCATGTACTTCCTCAACTGTGACACGTGGAACACATCATGCAGCTTGGCGAAACTCGGAGGCAAGGCAATTTGATAAGCTACTAGACCCACACGTCGGAGGATTTGGTATGGGCCGATGAATTTAGGAGTTAATTTCTTAGACTTCAGTGCCCTACCAACTCCAGTAGTAGGCGTCACTCTCAAAAATACATGTTCACCCTCTTGAAACTCAAGCGGTTTCCTCCGTTGGTCGGCATAACTCTTTTGTCTGCTTTGTGCTGCCTTCATCCTTTCTTGGATCAGACGGACCTTATCTGTGGTCTGCTGTACCAATTTTGGTCCCACAATTAAGTTCTCACCATCCTGATACCAACACAAGGGGGTTTGGCACTTACGCCCATACAGAGCCTCGTACGGTGCCATCCCAATGCTTGCATGATAGCTGTTGTTGTAGGTGAACTCAATGAGAGGCAATATATTATCCCAACTTCCTCGATCATCCAGCACACACGCTCTCAGTAAATCCTCCAAGGTCTGAATAGTTCTTTCTGTTTGTCCGTCGGTTTGAGGGTGATAGCCCTAACTCAATCTCAACTTAGTACCAAACGCCTCATGTAATGCTCCCCACAAACGAGAAATGAACTTCGGATCTCTATCTGACACAATGCTAGAAGGTACCCCATGTAGTCTGACAATCTCTGCAATGTATATCTCTGCAAGATTAGTCACATCATAATTAGTCCTCACGGGTATGAAATGGGCAGATTTGGTTAACCTGTCGACAATCACCCAAATGGAGTCAAACTTCCGTTGAGTCTTAGGCAATGCTACCACAAAATCCATGGATATACTATCCCATTTCCATACTGGTATGTCAAATGGCCTTAATAGTTCCCTTGGCTTTTGATGTTCTACCTTAGCTTTCTGACAAGTCAAACACAAAGCCACATATTCTGCTACTTGTTTCTTCATTCTCGGCCACCAAAACTTTTGCTTAATGTAACACCCCGAGTTTAAAACACAGCGCAGGTGCATTTTTTTTTTAAAATAAATATTTAAAATGAGTTTTCCAAAATTAATTCGAAAGGAATTAAAATAATTACTTAATTCTGGAAATTTATTGATAAACAATAAAACATTTTTGAAAGTTAATAATGTCATAACATTCCCAAAAGTCAATATCAGAGTGCGGAATAAATAGTACAACAATTGTTTTTCAAAATAAAAACAAAATACATTTCCAGCTCAAATCCTAATACATCAAGTCTAACTGATCATGCGCTAAAGCTACAGTAGCACGGATTTCCTCCGCATCCTAAGCAAGTCTTCTCCGAATCTGCCGCTCGCCTCGACATGACCTCCTCCTCCTCATCATACAGAGAGGGGTCGGTCTCCTCAGAAATCAGATCAATACATAGTCTCGGCCGCTTCGGCGGAGCCGAAATCTCATAACAATCGTCGGAGATCCTAGACGGACCCGGAATCTCAGCTGCTACTAGCTTCGGCTCATCAGTCTTCCCTTCTGCCTCGGACTCATGCACAACTCCTCTAGTCACCGGATTGGGACTCACCACTCCTACGGTGGCCTCTGTCTCAACCCCGTTAACGGACTCCTCAGCATCGTCAAAAATTCTGTGCGCCTCCAGTACCAGACGGGAGGGCACAGGAAAGTCTATACTCACATGAGTGCGCTCTACGAAATCCTCCACGCCGTCAGTCCTGCTCGTCCACTCCAACCACCCCGTGTAAGTTGCCGTGCTTGAGATGGGGTCAAATACCCAAGCAGTGCGCGAATAGCGATCAAGGAAGTTCAACGACGTTTCCGTCGTTCGGGTACCCACAGGAGGCATGGGTTTGGAGGGCATCTGAGGGCAAAGCCCAAAGTCCACAATATAATAGCAAGGGTCACCGACCGAAATTAACAATTAATCACATAGCATATATTTCACAGCAACAAATATATCCATAATATAACATATGATGATGAGGAAAATAAAAATGCTCATTCGAAATTTAATGACATATATGCCTTTTCAAAAACAGCAGCCAATTATTATGAAGTATGTGGTAAGTACAAACAACACCTCAGCAAATCACAATCATTAAATCAGAAATTCAGATTCTGAACAGTACTCACACACATTCAATTTCCACACATTCATCATATAATCAAACGTGACCCACCGGTCAATCCCTCAATGCAATATGTATATGCTCATGTATACAATTTTCTTGGAATCACCAAGGTGCAGTCGCTCAACAGACCAGCACAATATGTTTGACTTTAAAGGCCCTCAAGACCAAGGTGCAATCGCTCAACAGATCAGCACCAGTGCAGACGCTCAACAGTCTAGCACTCGTGCAATCGCTCAACAGACCAGCACATTTGACATATACCAAGGTACAATCGCTCAACAGATCAGTACCTAGTGCAGACGCTCAACAGTCCAGCACTCGTGCAATCGCTCAACAGATCAGCACGTGGTTGCGCATTACTCTTTGGCCCATCGCGGGTACCACTTGACTATGCAATGCATGAATATGCAGTGTTTCACTTCTCTAGAAACAGTATGCAAAAATCAGAACTTTCATGCTTTTCATCATGTTTAAAATATCTCAGCACAGTCAGAATTATCATCATCACAATCATGATTAAACAGTCAAGTATTCATTAACATTTTGGAATGTTTTCTCAAACTCTTAAAATTCAAATACAGTGGTTAAAACTGAGATTTTCTGGAATTTTACGAATTTGTATTCGAATACAACTTCTCTGTATTCGAATACAGAGGCGAAAAACAGTGCAGAATTACACTCTGTATTCGAATACAGTCCTCTGGTATTCGAATACACAGGTAGTCTCAATGCACAAAACAACCTCTTTCATTACATCATTAAAGTCTTAAAAACTTCATCACCACAACTTCAAAATATCACCGAAGTTTCATTTTAATTCACCACAACAATCCCAACATTCCCCAAAACACTCAGGGTTTACAAAAAACTCTTAAAAACTTGGAATTTCTGGAAACTCGAATATGTATTCGAATACAGAAGCATGAAACTGCAATTTTAACATTCTGTATTCGAATACAGCATGCCTCTAGTCGAATACAGAAGACAAAACCTTGAAAAATTCAGCATTTTCTCCCAGGTCATTAAAGGTTTTTCCAAACATCATCATCTCCTCTTCAAAACTATTTCAAAGGCTCCATTTTAAATCATTTTAACCCCTCTCAAAGTTTCCCAACACTTTAAAATGCATAACATAGTGTTAAAACTTGATTCTCTGGAAAACACGAATCTATATTCGAAGACAGCTTCCTTGTATTCGAGTACAGAAGCTAAAAACTGTGCTTCTGGGAAATCACGAATCTGTATTTCAGGGTACAGACGCTCAACAGTCCAGTACCAGTGCAGTCGCTCAACAGACCAGCACTTATATATCAAGGTACAATCGCTCAACAGATCAGTACCTAGTGCAGACGCTCAACAGTCCAGCACTCGTGCAATCGCTCAACAAATCAGCACGTGGTTACGCATTACTCTTTGGCCCATCACGGGTACCACTTGACTAGGCAAATGCATGAATATGCAATGTTTCACTTCTCTAGAAACAGTATGCAAATCAGAAAATTCATGTTTTTCATCATGTTTAAAATATCTCAGCACAGTCAGAATTATCATCATCACAATCATGATTAAACAGCCAAGTATTCATTAACATTTTGAAATGTTTTCCCAAACTATTCAAATACAGTGGTTAAAACTGGGATTTTCTGGAATTTTACGAATCTGTATTCGAATACAGCTCCTCTGTATTCGAATACAGAGGCCAAAAACAGTGCAGAATCACACTTTGTATTCGAATACAGCCCTCTGGTATTCGAATACAGAGGCAGTCTCATTGCACAAAACAACATTTTTCATTACATCAGTAAAGTCTTGAAAACTTCATCACCACAACTTCAAATTATCACCAAAAGTTTCCTTTTAATTCCCCACAACAATCCCAACATTCCCCAAACACTCAGGGTTTACAAAACACTCTTGAAAACTTGGAATTTCTAGAAACTCGAATCTGTATTCGAATACAGACCCCTTGTATTCGAATACAGAAGTCAAAAACTGCAATTTTAACATTCTGTATTCGAATACAGCATGCCTGTAGTCGGGCACAGTCTAACATGATGTAGTTGCTAGACAACCAATCCATTCCCAAAATTACTCCAAGATGTTTCAGAGGAATACAAATTAAATCGATCTTAAAATTTATTTTAAACACAGTCAACGAGCATTGCAAACACGCCAAATTACATTTTACTGGTTCAGCAGAGGGAAGGGTAACCATTAAATCAAATGGTAAGGTAGTGAAATCTAGTTGGAGCGATTCCACCCAATCTAATGAAATGAACGAGTGTGTTGCCCCAGAATCATATATCACAGAAAAGTATTTTTCCAGCAATAAAACACTCACCATGGATAAGTTCTGAGGAAGATGGTGCTATTTCTCCTCTAATGTGATAAACACGTCCTCGAGTAGTAGGGCGTGCCACATCCTTGTTGTTGACAGTATCCTTCTCTGGACAATCTTTTGCCATATGACCTGGTTTCTGACAAGCATAACATATCCTGGTTCTTTTTGGACACTCAGTCAGCCTATGTCCCTCCTGTTCACAATGATAGCATCGAACAATATGTGCCTGGTTTTGTGTTGGATTCTGATGCCTCTGATCTCCCCTGTTTTGGGGTCCCGGTCGATCTCCAGTAGTCCCCTGTGGGCGGGCATACGGCTTTTTCTGTTGGAACTGACTGCCTTTGTTTTGTTGGTCACCGTTTCCCTGTTTGAAAGTAATATTTAGAGATAGAACCCCATAATTAAATGGTAAGGTTGTGTTTTATTTCCTACCTGAGGTCTCGTTGGTTCCCCAATAGCACCTCTGTTCAGGCGGCCTCGTTTCATGATCTCCACCTTTTTGCACTTCTTCACCAGCACCTGATACTGACGTATCTCTAGAGGTCCCACAGACTCCTTAATTTCATATCTGAGCCCGCTTTCAAACCTCTCACACATGTACTCTTCATCCATTTGGTTACGAAAGTAGCGAAAATGTTTTGCTAGGGACTCAAACTTTGCTGCATACTCGGACACTGTGAGACTTCCCTGATATAGTCTCAGGAATTGGGCCTCCTTCTCAGCCCTGACACTCTTCGGAAAATATTTTTCCAAGAACTTTCTCTTGAAAACTTCCCAGGTCACCTCTTCGTGATTTCCTTCCATCATTTGCCTCGCCCCTCGCCACCAGTTTTCAGCTTCACCAATCAACAAATAGGTGGCATAATCCACCTTCGTGTCATATGGGTAGTGGAGGATCTCAAGGATCTTCTCGATCTCCTGCAACCAGAGGTCGGCCTTGTCAGGGTCATGCTCCCCTTTAAATTTTGGCGGATCTTGCCTAAGGAATTCAGTCAGTCCTCTTGTTGTCATAGCTGCTTCCTCCCTCAGGTCCCTCTGCGCATTACGTTGAGCCTGGTCTGCAGCCTGTTGAGCTTGAACTGCAGCTTGTTGGGCCATTGCGGCAGCCATTGCATTCATGGCTTGGATTGCTTCAGTCATGTCACTTTCTCCCTGGGGCACTGGTCAATTCGCGCGACGAGCCATACTTCCTACAAATTATCTAATCAAGATGACACTACGATCTCATTGTAGCCTTCGGGTCGTAAGGAATATTTTATTCACGAATATATAGTAGGTTCGGGTCACACAATAAATTGTGTACTAGGGGGGTTCCCATGAAAGAGAGGTGGGTCTACGGACCACTTAATAACCAAGTCTTTCCTTAGCCAGAATCCTACTACTACAACTTTTTACGGTATTACCCTTCCCTTCTATTATGGGGACAATAGCTTTAGGTCACACGATAAGTCGTGTACTAGTGGAGTACCCAGGAAAGAGAGGTGGGTCAATGGACCACTTAATAACCAAGTCTTTCCTTAGCCAGAATTCCACTAATACAACTTTTTACGGTGTTACCCTTCACTTATATTGTGGGAATCATACAATTTTATACCAGTTAGAGATTTACCGCATTGTCTTTATTATAAAATTTTATATCATAACACAAAATTAAGTAACTAAGGAACATTCATAATCATCATAAATTCAATTGGCCTAATTAATTTCATAATTAAGGTGGAGACCAATTAAATGTCATTTTCAAATCAAATCAATCTAATTTATTACGCAATAATTTCACTGTATAACAAAATAACAACTAATCATTTATAGTTTTTAAAAAAAACATCAATCAGTTTCAACTAATTGATAATGTCATAATAGTACATTCATAATGTCATAATGTCATTAAATCACGATTATTAAATTCATAACATACAAACAATTATTAAAATTTAAATCACGAGTAGTAAATTCATAACACCATAATATTAAATTCATAACGTAATTAATTCACGAATAATAAATTCATAACATACCAACAATAATTAAAAAAAAATTAAATCACGAGAGTAAATTCATAACATCATAATATTAAATTCATAACGTCATTAATTCACGAATAATAAATTCATAACATACAAACAATTGTAAAAAAAATATTCGAATCACGAGAGTAAATTCATAACATCATAAATTCAGAACGTCATTAATTCACAAATAATAAATTAATAACATTCAAACAACAATTATTAAAAATTCAAATCACGAGAGTAAATTCACAACGTGATAAAATTAAAAGAAATTATTGCAGTGAATCAAATTAAATCGAGATAATTTCAAATTATAATGCAATAAATTCATAATTTATACCATCATAAAATCGTAATTAATTATTGCATTGAATCAAATTAAAACTATTTCAAATCATAGGATTAAGAATTTAAGGCATATCATAATTGCAATTAATTGAAGGAAAATTACTATTTTTGAGAAGAAAGAAAAAAAATCAATCAGTATTAAAAGAGACCAAATAATCAATGCAAAATGTAAATTTTCCCTATATGAATATATATAACCAAATTAGTAATAAATCATAAAATAAAATATACCAATGTCAAACATCACAAATAAATCAAGGCATGCGTCATACATAATCATCCCCCTAAAAAATTTTCGAGGATTATTGCTCTGATACCATAATGTAACGCCCCAGATTTTTAGTTCAAAACATTACTAACAAAAAATAATTACTTTTATAAAAATTTACGATAATTTTTTTTTGTAAGAATATCTACATTTATATTTTTAAATAATTAGTAACGATAACATTTATGCTTTTAAATAATTAGTAACAATCACATTTATTTAATATTATAAAAAAAGGTTCATTCAAGCTAAAATAAAAGAAAAATCAATTATTCTTAACGGAAGCAAAAACCCACTTCCGTATTTATAGAATTCGAATGCATTTAAAAGTTTTGTGACAAAAATTAAAAAAATAAAATAAACATAGAAATGTTGCGGCAATACTTATTATTACAAAATTGTCTTGAAAATCCCATTTTTACCCCACGTTCGCCGCACGTTAATACTCATCAATTACTCTTGAATCTCCTCAAACTCATTAGTACCTAAAATGTTGTTGTAAGGGTCAATTTTTTCCATCATCCACATCAAACCAAAGCTAAACATATAGAAGAATAACACAAAACATATAAAGCTAAAAACTTCTAATTTAAAAGAAAAAAATGCGCAAACGGAAAATCGTATAAAAAAAATATGTATAATGCATGGTTTTAAAACTATATGATTCGGATATAAACCTGCCACTAAGGCAACTTCCACACAGAAAAATCACCCATACCAATGGGGAAATAAACCTGCCACTAAGGCAACTCCCACAAAGATGCATATGTCATGACATGACCATATATTATCAAAACTATACTCGCACACAGCCCACTAAGAATCATGTCATATACTTTCAACAAAAAAATCATATTTTTAAAACCATCATCGTATTCACATATCACAAAGATCACATATCACACATCCTTATCATGAGAATCATATATTCATAGACAAATAATCATTGAATAATTTTCACAACGTACGCATAAAAATCGAGACTTGACTTCATTTACACCATAAAGATTAAAACTTTATATATAACAAGAAACTTCAACTCCAACTCATATACATCATCGAACCAAAATCTTGTCATATATATATAACATAAAAAAATAATCATATTTTGCTTCATACTCATCATATAAATTAAAACTTTATCACGTAAAAGATAAAAATTCACATTTTTACTTCTTGAAAAGACATACATTACATATCAACTCAATGTAAAAGATTTTGGATTTCATTATTTTATTTTATTAATGTACATTTATTTCTTTCGAAAACAAGCAATTACGATTATAAGTTTCATGTATCCAACTAACGGTCTAACTATAATTTGTGCGGGGAAAATCCCTTACCTTTGCCGTTTTTCTTCCTAGTACGAAGCTCTAAGCCCCCACGAAGTTGTTCACACGAAAAGCTTGCTGCACGAAGGAGATGAGGTGTGAAGAAGATGACGGCTAGGGTTTCAGTATTCTTTTCTGCTTACTATTACTTAGTATAGAAATATTGTGGACTTTAGGGAAAATTTAAAGTGGAGATTATTGGGTAGATAGTGTTGGGCCCAAATAAAGAAAAGAAAGGAGAAAATATTATTTTATTTATTTATTATTTTTTTTCTTAACCTTGATCATACAAAAACTAAGCCATCAACTCCAAGCCCAAATTTCTATTACGGGTTGGGTCACACCTAGCCACAAACCCTTAGCTCAAATTCTTCTTGTACTAAAAAAACACACACACATATATATATATATATATAATTATATAAAACTTCTTCATTGATTAAATAATTGTTACTAATAATTTTATCACTTACAATAAGTCGAACAAGACAAATAATTATCACACCTAAATTAATAATGAAATATATATATTTATAAGTCTTAATTATTTTAAATAATAAATTTAGAGGATGTTACAAATGTCTTGTCTCGAGTTTAAACTCATGACTTCGCAGTTGTACGTGATTTTTTAGTGGTATTTACTATCTCTTCTATAAATAAATAAAAGTTAATCTCGACTACAAACTATTCAAGAGATTTAATTCCTCATATTGAAAGAATAAAAGACACATGATGATTATTAAGAATTAAAACATAAGATGAACTGGACGTAAAAAAAAAAGCATAAGATGACTAGTTGCTACCATGATATCATGGTTTCATTTTAATAATTGATGGTTGACAAACTAAACCAAAATATAGACTTTGTATTTTGAAAAACAAGCTCTGGGAGGAATACAACACTATTGTGCACTATAAAGAAGTGCATTGGGACCAACAAGTCCATAGTAAGTGGATTGCCCTTGGTAATTGCAATTTCATATGTCAACTTTGAAGTGTTGGAGGTGCAACAAAATTGCTGCTCTTAAGGACCATAATGATGGATGGTTGTATGATGAGGTTTGTAAGACCCGTAATTTATTTATAACAAAAATTAAGGCTTACCGTCTAATTATGTCTTATATTGTTTATTATTTTGTCTGTTTACCGTTTTTATTGTAAGTTGTTTGTAAAATTGTTGTAAGTGTCTGACTTGCAAATTAATCAATGAATTTTTTTTGGACATTTCCTTGATGTTAAATGACTATGTGAATGTCTTGTCATTTTTAAAATTTCAAAAATAATTTTCCACTGAGCTTTTTTTTTTAAAACGGGCAAGATATACCCGATGTTCCATGTTCCTGACTGGAGCACTTCTCTTGAACACATATTCCATGAAACAAATCGTACTGCAGACTTTTTTGCTAAGGAGGGCTACATGCCTCACCAAATCTATTAAAATATATTAAAATAGACTCTCACATACTATTGTGACACATCATCTAATAATGTGTCGTTTCATTCAAATATTGGCACCTCAACATAAATTTCATGTGGCACATCTAAAAGTACTCTTTCATCCTCCGTCCTTATTACTCCACTTCCAATTTGCTTTAACACACATATTATTATTATTATTATTATTATTATTTAACATATAATATTATGTATAATTATTCATGTGTCATGAGTTACAAATTACAGTACAATCAATATTAGTTAATCAACACTCATTGCTCCTACACCATTATTGGTAACATTTTTTCTATGGTTTTAACACCAATTAATATATTGGTCTTTTTAAATCCTTCTCAAGAAATATATAAATAACAACAATTTGTGGAAATTATTTTGGATCATATATTATTTATGTTTATTTAGAAATTGGAAGACAATGGACATACATTTTGGTCTTTATGCAACTTTTCTTTTATAATTTGTGTTAGATTGATTGTCGACAATTTTGTAATTGATTGCACCTAATTTGTGGTTTTTTATATGTTCATTTTACGTGCTTTTAGATAAGCAAAACGCGTGAGATTTTTTACATTTTTTTTAGTTTACATCTTTGAGTTTTATTTCTATTTATAATTGTAATATGTTTTGATATGTTTATGGTCAATTGTTGTGTGTGTAGACATTTGGTGCAAATACATTCTCAAGAAATATATAAATGACAACCATTTGTGAAAATTATTTTGTATCATATATTATTTATGTTTATTTAGAAATTGGAAGACAATGGAGATACATTTTGGTGTCTATGCAACTTTTTTAATATAATTTGTGTTACATTGATTGTCGACAATTTTGTAATTAATTGCATCTAATTTCTGGTTATTTGTATGTTCATTTTATGTGCTTTTAAATAAGAAAAATGTGTGATAATTTTTACATTTTTTTTAGTTTACATATTTGAGTTTTAATTCTATTTATAATTATAATATGCTTTGATATGTTTATGAGCAACTGTTGTGTGTGTAGACATTTGATGCAAATACATCAACGTTTTTTTTTTACCAAATTGTGTTTATATTTCATTACGGAGTATGTTATGTGTCATCCAATATATGTTTTAGATATATACGCCGAAATAGATTTTTAAGGCCAATGCACCCCTTAAATTTTAGTGATATAATAGATAAGTTATGGAATATTATATGATAACAAATATTCTATCTTTATCACCTCATCTTTAGACTAATAGAGTCAAATAGTGTAGCACATACCTCTATAAGTGGAGCACATAACTCTCTAAATTTTCTCGGATGAAGAATAATAAATACTTAATGTCTATACATCTCACATTTTTTGTTTAGAGAATTGTGTAACTTCCTCCAATTGAATATTGCGTAGTATCTTTAAAGAAAAAAATAGCTCATTTTTAATAAAACTTATAAAATATTTTATAGATATCTTTTAAAGTATTTATACTCTGTTTTTTATATACAATTTTATTAAAATAGTCCAACAAACTAGGAACTAGGATGTTGCCATCTCACTACTAATTTTGCTATATAAGTTTTTTTTGACACATCTATGCTATTCTACTCCTTCAAACAATCTCTCTTAGTGGGTGTTATCTACAATTAGTGCCTTATTAAAATCAAAATTGAAACTCCAATATTTTTATATTTTGTTTAATATCTCTTATTATTGCATTGCACTATTATGCGTTCTCCGATTCTCAACATGTAACTGTTTAAATGGTCAATTTTTTTTTCCGCCAGTGCCATGGGAAAACCTTCTGGATACATATGAGTTTTCACAATCCCACTTTATCAACTCAAAAGGAAACCTCTTTGCAGCTCAATTATTTTCAAAAAATTAGATAGATTTGGAAAATACTTTTTTTGCACAAATAGTTTTTGAGTAAGTGATATTTTGTAACATATTATACTGCTCATTTTTCTCAAAACCTTGATTGTTGTTAGTTAGATAATTTTTCTCAAAATCTTGAAATGAATACCAAATGACAAAACTTTATATATTTTTCTAGCATTATTTTTCTGTGCATATTGTTACATATTTCAAGTGCATATTGCTACATTGTCATATCATTGCAAAAGGTTTCTTGCTGCACTTGAAGTACAATAGTATTGGATTGTTATCATTGTACAAAGAAAGATCAATTGTATATTCATTTAAGTTCAATCAAAATCATTCAAGTTATTATGGAAAAGAGTGGTGTACTTTCTTCAAGTATTGAAAACTAAGATAGTGGTGTGTTATCTTAGGGAGAGTGTTCGAAATTTGTAATAGAAGTCTTAGGGTTAGATTTGTACTTATTATAACATTAGTGGAAAATCTATTGTGGTGTGCAAGATGACTGAATGTACCCTTGGTTATAAGGGGAACTAGGATAAATTTGTTGTGTTCTTTATTTTTCTGCATTTACACTTTGCTTTATACAATCATAGTCAGAAAAATAAATTCACTAAGTCTCTAAAAACCTAAAAATTTCTAAACACCTAATTCACCCCCTCTCCTTTTAGATGCGCCTCTGAATTTACACTTTGCAGCCCAATTATTTTCAAAGAAGTAAATAGAGTTGAAAAATACTTTTTTTGCACAAATAGTTTTTGAGTAAGTGGTATTTTGTAACATATTATATTGCTCATTTTCTCAAAACTTTGATCGTTGTTAGTTAGATAATTTTTCTCAAAACCTTGAAATGAATACCAAATGACAAAATTATATATATTTTTCTAACATTATTTTTCTAACAATAAATTTAGATTTGTTGTTCCAATTTTTCTTGTAATATTTTTCTAAAAAGAGAGCAACTAGAGTTAAACTAATGTTAGTTACAACCATTTTTACTCTGATTAAAATAACACTCATTTTGTCTTTCCATTTTTAATTCTACTTTGCACTTTGTAATCTCTATTTTGTGTCTCCATCTAAATGTGTCAACTTAGATCAATTTTATGTTCAATCATTTTAAAATTATAATTACATGACAACACGAGTAAAAAAAGAGCATGGCGAATCTGATTTTATGGTAGATAATTGCATATATTAATATTTATTAAAATACTTTTAATATTTTTAATACTAAATATAATTTATGGGCTTCGTTTGTAGGATGATCTTCACTATGAGTTTATTTGAAAAAATTATTATTTTTGGTTTTATGCATCCTAACCACATATTTGAGAGAGTGATTTATTTCTTACATGATCATTTGAGAGAGTGATGAATGTTTAGCGATTAATATTTCTTTAGAATAATATAGTAATTAGAAAGATATAAATTTCTATATAATTGATTAACATATTAATTTTAACAGATTATTTGATCCATCATACATACTATAAATGATTAATGGTTAATATACTATTGACTTTATAGTTCTTACTATATTTTAATGCGTATATATTTTTTACACAATACTCTTTTTGTCAGTTTTAATGGTTAATATACGGTTGATCAAACATTTAAATATTTTTTTATCAATTTTAAATCTTATTCATTCATTAAAATATAACTAAAATTAAAACATAATAATTCAATGGGTAATATTTAATATATGAATTAGTTGCAATTATGTTCTCCAACACATTCTACACATTCTCAAATGTGTATTTATTAACTCATATAATAATTAATTAAATAATCTCACTTGGAAAAAAATACTCTACAAACAAAATCAATAAACTGTATTATTTTTGAAATTTTAAAATCTTATTGACAATAATACTACGAATAAGATGAACATGGTGAAGGAAACCTACAATAAACTAAAAACACTAACTTTATGTCTGAAAGCATAATCACTCTCTATAACTTTTATATCATAACTTTTGCATGCATCTGTACCATTAAAAACTAACAATAAAAAACATAACTATTATTACAAAGGCTAAATAGCACCGATGGTCCCTTAACTTAATTTCAGTTAACGATTTAGTCATTTATCTTTTTTTTTCCTCCCATTTTGGTCCTTTATGTTTTTAAATAATTTCAGCGTTACTCTATAAGTGAGATTCTGTTACAAAAAAAGTTAAAAAGTCAATCCTCCATTTCCTTTTCACTTGGTTTTCTCTCACGTTTCTGTTTATGTTGTTTGGTTTAGGGTTATCATTTCTCCCATTCACTTTCTCCCTTCACGTTTTCTTCTCTCTTCTTTTCTTCTCCTTTCTCATCTTTCTTTCTCAACATCACATTTAAGAATCTGGGTATGTACCATTCTTCCAAGATCACCGAACATCTACTCTCCTAACTAATACCTCGTTTGATTTATCTGTCAACAATTTCAAACCCGATTTGCGTTGTGGCAATGTCAATGAGAAAAGATGAACAATGGAATATTCAGATCTATTTTCTTGTCTCATAGCTTCTATAGTTCACTGATATTCCCACATCAACCATTTCTACAAAACCATGATTTCATTCCTCACTCTTCATTTTACATCAATTCCCAAACTCCTTCCCACGGCCAAAAAATCCATTCCCACATTCTCAAAACTGCGTTTGTTCCAAACACAAACATTTCCATCAAACTACTTATACTCTACTTGAAATCTAATTCATTAAGATACGCAAGCCAGGTGTTTGATGATTTGCATGATAGAACTTTGTCTGCTTATAATTATATGATTGGTGGCTATCTCAAACAAGGGCAGGTTGATGAATCACTTGGTTTGGTTCATAGGCTTTTCGTATCTGGGGAAAAGCCTGATGGGTTTACTTTTTCGATGATTTTAAAGGTGTCTACTTTGGGTGTTAATGTCGTGATGCTTGGTGTCTTGGAAGAATGGTACATACCCAGATTCTTAAATGTGATGTTGAGAAAGAAAGATGAGAAGAGAAAAGAGAAGAAGAGAGAAGAAAACGTGAAGGGAGAAAGTGAATGGGAGAAATGATAACCCTAAACCAAACAACATAAACAGAAACGTGAGAGAAAACAAAGTGAAAAGGAAATAGAGAATTGAATTTTTAACTTTTTTTGTAACGGAACCCCATTTGAAGGGTAACGCTGAAATTATTTAAAAACATAAAGGACCAAAATGGATAAAAAAAGATAAAGGACTAAATGTTAACTGAAATTAAGTTAAGGGACTAGGGATAGCAATTAGACCCAGACCTAGTGGGTACCCGCAAAAAAACCCGTAATGGATAGGGTAAAAACCCGCATAATGGGTATGGGTATGGGGACGGGTAATTACCCGTAAAATTGAACGGGTATGGGTGCGGGTACGGGTACTATAATAGCCACCCCACCCCGCCCTGCACATATAATAATAATATTATTATTATTATTATTATTATTATTATTATTATTATTATTATTATTATTATTATCAGTATTATTATTATTATTAGTATGTAAGTTTGTTTGAGCTTAAATAAAAATGATTTTTGTTTTAAATAATTTAGAGATTTTTTAAAATATGATTTTTTAACTCCCGTTTGTTTACTATTATAAAAATGATTTTTTTTGTACAATAATTTTTAACCTGTTTGTATATAATTTTATAAAAATAATTTTTTTAAACTAAAAAATTACCATAAAGTATCCATAAACTAAAAAATTACTAGGAGTGATACATTTGATATTCTTCGATGGGAGAAAACAAATAGAATCAAGTGTCCAATTTTGCAAAAAGTTTCCAAAGATATTTTGGCTATCCCAATTTCCATAGTTGCTTCATAATCTACTTTTAGTACTAGTGGTAGGTTGTTGAGTCTTCAACAGTCTAGACTTCATGAGGATACTTTGGAGGCACTTCTGTGTTCACAAAGTTGGATAAAACATGAAGAAAAATAAGGTAATATAGTATTTATTCAATTAAATTTGTGTTTAGTTTAACTATTTATTTTCTTTTATGTTTTAGCAACTATTAGTATCATTGGACCACTACAATATTTAGAATCGAAAGATAAACGTTTGCAAACTTTTCAAGAATCTGATTCTGGTGAAGAGGTAAATAATTGTGATATTATATTTAAGAGTTTTTTTTATATTATTAATCGTGACTTTATAATTATAAATAAATAATATAATACACATATCAATTTTTTTTCCAGATCTCAGAGAATACCGTCCAAGGACTTGCAACTTCATAAAATATTCTTTCAGAAAATATTATTTATGATGTTTTGATATTTATTGTAGTAATGTACTAATGTTGGATCATGATATATTTTGGATGTTTTGAGTTAGACAATATTTTGGTTTGTAATACTTATGATTTGGATTTAAAATATTTGAGAATTTTTTAAATTTAATCACAAATTATTTATCGATATATTTTTGTTAAAATGCGGGTAATGGGTATGGGTACGGGCACTTAAGTACCCAAAGGGCAAGGGTATGAGTATTAAAGTTGAGACCCACGAGGGTACGGTCACGAGCGAGTATTTTTTTTAAACTGCGCGTACGTGGACGTGGACGGGTACTATACTACCCTACCCATACCCTACCCGGGTACTATACTACCCTATCCATTGTCATTCCTATAAGGGACCACGGGTGCTATTTAACCTATTACAAACTTAATTTCATATTAAGTTATTATTGATAATTAATTAAATTTAAATACATCACAATATTTTAATTACATTTTAATAATTAAAATGTAACAACCATCTTAATACCACAAAGAAGAAGAAAAGACAAACAATTAAGAAAATAAAATTTGTTCATGCTTATAGTCGCGCTTTGAATAAGATGAATTCGGTGAAGATGCTAAACAAAAATAAAAATAACCTTATCTATAAAGAATAATCACTCTCTATAATTTTATATCATAACTTTGCATACATCTCTATGATTAAAAAACTAACAATAAAAAATATAACTATTATTATAAATTTAATTTCATATTAAGTTGTTATTGATAATTCATTACATTTAAATACATCACAATATTTTAATTGCATTTTAATAATTAAAATGTAACAATCATCTTAATTTACCACAATGTATATAATTAAAACATAATCATAACAATTTAATTTCATAACTCGACGATTAAAACTAACAATAAAAAATATAACTCTTATAACAAACTTAATTTCATATTAAGTTACTCTTAGTAATTCATTATACATAGATAGATCACAACATTTTAATTATATTTAAATAATTATAATGTAACATCTTAAATGACGATAAAATATATAAAAAGATAATCATCACAACTTAAAAACCAATAATCAATTACAAGCAGACAGTTTTAGAAGGTTTAAAAAATAAGTAAATAAATAATATTTAAAATCATCAATATAATTGATAAAATATTTAAATAATTTTAAATATTTATTACATATTAAAAATAATCATTGTACAATTTTTGTACCTTATTATTATTATTATTATTATTATTATTATTATTATTATTATTATTGCATCGACACATATATTTACCATATATATAATGCACAAAAAACAATTAGTCGATCTAATAAATGATTTTTATGTCTTTTTCGCTTAATAGTTATCCATTAATGTATTTACCATGAGCATTTTCGAAACATTTTAAAATGTGCAGGAAAAAATGTTACAATTTTAATAATTTCCACGTAATTTATATACTTTTTTTACTCAGATAACTTATATACTTTAATAAAAATAGAGTCTGCGATTATCAATTATATAAATTTTCACATAAATCATGGTTAATATTTTATGTCTATGGGATGTCAGATTTTAATGTTGTAGACATAGTATAAATCCAACCCAAAACGGTTGTAAAATTTTGATTAATTCTACTTTGATTAATAATAATTTTTTCATCCAAAAAAATTGTTAATTTTTTATGATTAAACTTTTACAAAATATTTTTTTATCATATTATTTTAGGATTAAAAATACTTATTTAATTACAAACTCTACAATTTCTTTTATCCTATTTATTATTCTTATAATCTTATCTATTTACAAAATTAATACATGAATAAATTATATATATCACATTCAAAAAAATTTAAACCCGCGCATGGCGCAGCCGCATGTAGTATTTTAGTTTATATTTTATGATTGATATTTTTTTATCTTTTTAATAGCATTATGCAAACAGATTGTAAGGTTGTATGGGTCTAAGTCCCTCATTTATTCTAATTAATTTATTTGCCTCTTTTCATAAAAAAACAAAACACCTAACTAATAGCCGAAAAGCCATCTAAAAAAAGTTCCAATTTCTCACTTAACGACTGAGCTTTGCTTATTTGTTTTTTTGTAAAAGTGTGACAAAATTTAACTTTCGTGAATAGAAAATGATATTAAAATACATATTTATGTAAATTTATAAAATTTTAATTTTACTTTTTTTTTTTTAAATTATCTTCTTCTCATTTATTAACTTATATGGATTTTATGCTATAATCTTGTAACCAACAAAATTCATGTTGCAATCTTTGTTTGTCATTCTCTCGATTTATTGTTTTGTTTCCAAGCTCAAGACATTCCCTATGACATCATCAATTTTACTATTGTAAATTGTGCTACTCACCAAATAAAGAATGTCATGACATAAAATTCTCATGAAATAAAGAGTGTCGTACTCTCTCTAATTACACCCTACATCCTTATTTATAGGACCTCCAATAAAGGATTATTCTAATCAATTTTTGTTTTTCACCAACGTAGTTCATCCAATAAGTGCATTTGTGTCATTGGATTAACATTTAAGTCATTTTGTGCATCCCAAAGCTTATTCTAATCCTTTTTTGTTCTTATGGAATGTAGTTCATCCAATAAGTGCATTTGTGTCATTGGATTAACATTTAGGTGATTTTGTGCATCCCAAGGCTTATTTTAATTCATTTTCTTTCTAAACCAATGTAGTTCATCCAATAAGTGCATTTGTGTCATTGGATTAACATTTAGGTCATTTTGTGCATCCCAACACTTATTCTAATCTCTTTTCGTTCTTAACGAATATAGTTCATCTAATAAGTGCATTTGTGTTGTTGGATTAACATTTACGCCATTTTGTGCATCCCAACGCTTATTCTAATCACTTTTCGTTTTTAAGGAATGTAGTTCATCCAATAAGTGTGTTTGTGTCATTAGATTAACATTTAAGTCATTTTGTACATCTCAACGCTAATTATAATCACTTTTCGTTCTTAAGGAAAGTAGTTCATCCAAAAAGTGTGTTTGTGTCATTGGATTAACATTTACGTCATTTTGTGCATCCCAAGACTTATTCTAATCCATTTTCGTTCTTAAGTAGTTCATCCAATAATTGTGTTTGTGTCATTGGATTAACATTTAGGTCATTTTATGCATACCAAAGCTTATTCTAATCCATTTTCATTCTTAACCAATGTAGATCATCTAATAACTGCATTTGTGTCATTGGATTAACATTTTTAGGTCATTTTCTGCATCCCAAGGCTTATTCTAATCTCATTTCGTTCTTAAAGAATGTATTTCATCCAATAAGTGCGTTTGTGGCATTGGATTAACATTTAAGTGATTTTGTGCATCTCAAGGCTTATTCTAATCACTTTTCTTTCTTAAGAAATGTTTTTCATCCAAAAAGTGCGTTTTTGTCATTGGATTAACATTTACCTTATTTTTTGCATCCCAAAGCTTATTCTAGTACATTTTTGTTCTTAACCAATGTAGCTCGTCCAATAAGTGCATTTGTGTCATTCGATTAATATTTAGGTCATTTTGTGCATCCCAATGCTTATTCTAATCTCTTTTCGTTCCTAAGGAATGTAATTCATCTGATAAGTGCATTTGTGTCATTGGATTAACATTTACGTCATTTGGTACATCTCAACGCTTATTCTAATTACTTTTCGTTCTTAAGGAATGTATTTCATTCAAAAAGTTCATTTGTGTCATTAGATTAACATTTACGTCATTTTGTGCATCCCAAGGCTTATTTTCATCTATTTCGTTCTTAACTAATGTGGTTCATCCAATAAGTGTATTTGTGTCATTCGATTAACATTTAGGTCATTTTGTGCATCCCAAAGCTTATTCTAATTATTTTTCGTTCTTATGGAATGTAGTTCATCCAATAAGTGCGTTTGTGTCATTGGATTAACATTTAAGTCAGTTTGTGCATTCCAAGCCTTATTCTAATCACTTTTCGTTCTTAAGGAATGTAGTTCATCCAAAAAGTGTGTTTGTGTCATTAGATTAACATTTACGTCATTTTGTGCATCGCAAGGCTTATTTTAATCCATTTTCGTTCTGAACCAATGTAGTTCATCCAATAAGTGCATTTGTGTTATTGGATTAACATTTAGGTCATTTTGTGCATCCCAAGGCTTATTCTAATCATTTTTCGTTCTTATGGAATGTAGTTCATCCAATAAGTTTGTTTGTGTTATTGGATTAACATTTAGGTCATTTTGTGCATCCTAAAGTTTATTATAATCCACTTTCGTTCTTAACCAATGTTGCTCATCCTATTAGTGCATTTGTGCCATTGGATTAACGTTTAGGTCATTTTGTGCATCCCAAGACTTAATCTAATTCCTTTTCGTTCTTAAGGAATATAGTTCATCCAATAAGTGCGTTTGTGTCATTGTTTTAACATTTAGGTAATTTTGTGAATTCCAAGGCTTATTCTAATCACTTTTTGTTCTAAGGAATGTAGTTCATCCAAAAAGTATGTGTGTCATTGGATTAACGTTTACGTCATTTTTGTGCATCACAAGACTTATTCTAATTCATTTTCGTTCTTAACTAATGTATTTCATCCAATAAGTGTGTTTGTGTCATTGGATTAACATTTAAGTCATTTTGTGCATCCCAAGGCTTATTTTATTCACTTTTCGTTGTTAAATAATATAGTTCATCCAAAAAGTGTGGTGTCATTGGATTAACATTACGTCATTTGGTGTATCCCAATACTTAATTTAACCCATTTTCACTCTTTTCCAATGTAATTCATTCAATAAGTGTGTTTGTGTCATTACATACGTGTATAAATTGAATATAATTATTACTAAATTATAATTTCTGTATAACTATTATTAAATTATAATTTTTTTATAGATTTTTTTATAGATGTATTTAATATCAATTTTTTATCTCACGGTAATTTAATAGTATTAATAAGTGATATATTTAAAATAATAATAAATATGTCTAGAAATAGGCAAATAGTCTTATATTTAAGATAAATAAATGTGCCAAAAATAATATTATAATTAGAGAATATTTTATGCATCTTGGATTTATTTTATATATTTTTTCTACCATTCCAACATATCTTTATTTTTTTTTTTTTGTAAATTACATGTCTTTACCTTATTGAATTTTTTCTAGTTTCATGTTCTTATATGGTGAATTGGTATACTACACTACAATTCGTGTCATGATAATGAAACCGATTTTTTAAAACTTAAATCAAAATTCTAGCATCTACAGAAATAACCAAACACAAATAAAATACTTAGTAATCGGAAGGTTATAGCTCCTTCAGTGTTCACAGTTTTAATTAAGAACATCTATTTTTTGTACAACTTATAACCAAGACAAAGGGACGCGAAACTAAAACAACTGACTAGTAGTATTACAATAACATTAAGATGGATGCATACTTCCATCTATCTAGTATTACAACAAACATTAAGATGGCTTTATATTTCACAGTTTCAAGGACAACAACGCCATCTATTTTTTTGTACAACTTAACCAAGACAAAGGGACGTGAAACTCATACCGCTAACTAGTATTACAATAACATAAAGATAGATGCATACTTCCATTCTAATTACAAACGGCCAAAAAGGTTCTTTGGTTTCTGTTCAAACCGCCCCCTTGATGGCATGACAGTCCAGAACTGAATTAATATTATTCTTCTAGAAGCTGAATGCCGCCTCTCATCGATTGATTAATGCACTGCAATAACTAAAATACATGGGAATATTTTCGTGGGGCTAGAGATAACTTTACTTTGCTCCTTAATCATGATACGAATTATGCATAGTTTTTAACCGATCTCTCCCTCTTCTACATCATTTACAGGGTTTGGAACAGAGGGTGGCTCGCCTTCCTCATCTTCATCATCAATTTTCATATATAATCCTAGTTGTTCCAAGGGATTACTACTATCAAACTTGAAACTACCCAAGCCATCCTGACAGTGATCAGGACTTGTCTCATCTACATAACTTGGCAATTGCTTAGCAGGTACAGCTCTAAGCCTTTCCAAATCTTCGAGAAAACGAGGATTCTCGTGGATTTCAACAGTCTTTTCCATCTGCACAGATGCCAGTATATGCTCCAGTAAAATCCAGAACAAACACGCAAACACATTTCAGCAAGATATACTACTTATAGACGCTACTCATTTACCTGTGTCAGTGCTTGTCGTGCAGCCTCTCTCTCAAGCTCTATCTTTCGTCTGGCTTCAGCAGCAGCTTCCGCTTCTGCCTGCTTTCGAGCATGTTCAGCAGCCTTTGCTTCTGCTTGTAGCCTTGCCTTTTCTATTGATAAAGAGTTGGATCGACAGGATATATTAGTTAGCACTTAAGTCGAACAGTTTGCATGGACACATCACTCTTTATAATAGCACACAAGTGCGGAAACTGACTCACCTTTCCTTTGCTCCATCTCCAATTTCTCCCTTTCCAAGCGCAATTTCTCAGGATCTCCCTTTTCTCCCTGACCTCAGTCAAATTATATTGAAGCAAATCATATTCAAATTCAACAATGATCGGAAGGATAATACAAGCAGAGTAAGTTCCATATATCTGAAATATAAGATGTGACTTACTTGTGTGAGTGTCTTTTCTCGAGCTTTCAAGATAGTATCAACAAATCGATTCTTCAACAGTGCGACTCGATAAAGTTTATCAGGGGAGACCTGTCTTTCAGTTGGACCACTGTCCCCTATAACGTTTATAAGATAAGCTGTTTAATAGTCATCTAACAAACAATAAACAATATCTTAAAGACTTAAACGGTCCACAGACACATACCATCTTGCTGGAAATCAGAGTCAAAAGAACTTCGTTTATCCAGAGAGTTATCCTCAACTTGATCTAAGCCACTGACAGGTTCTGTAAGAAATAAAGGGTAAGAATCTATGGAATTATAGCAATGGCCAAGAACTTAAATCGCAATACTAAAAGCACAACTAAACGAATCCAAGGCACAACTAAAATCGCAATAGTAAAGGCACAACTAAACGAATCCAAGGCCGACAAGCAATAAGCATAGTTATGCAAGTTTTTCGCTAGATTGATAATATCAGTTACGTAATTGGCCTTAATCCAAAGTTTTAAAAGTCTAAATGGAAACATAGATCGTTTCACATATAAACCACTGTTAAATGAAAATAAAGCTCAAAGGTACTATTAAACTTTCAGATGAAACCAAACATTTTCTTTTCCTTTCTTATTTGAGTGCTCTTTCAAAATACTTTCTAGGAATGCAGCCCAGTTTCATTGAAGCTTGACAATTCCAATAGAAAACAAATCTTGGAATACTTTAAACTTCGGGAGAGTCCGGTCATGGCAATTTTACAGCTATATACGAATCACACCATTGAAATCCGTAAATTCTACTAGTGATAGGAATTCAACAAAAAGAGAAAACACAGGAACATGAGAGAAAATATTCTTATTTAATGAAAGTTTCAGGCCAATTCCAAACAAATACCATCTAGGTTTAAACTCCAAAAATTCAGCATTAGCTCCCCCATACAATATGAAAAGCACAACATCAATAACAACCAAGCATTTATTCCCACTAAAAGGTACTTAGTAGACAATTTCACTAAGCCAAAGTCAAAAAAGTTGTTTCATAAGCTATCTAGGGGAGTTTTTTCAATTAAGCTTATTAAAACAGTTAATTGACATATCACAAGCTGTATTTATAAGTTACTCCAAACATTTACAGAGGTGCTTAAATCATGCATTAAGCCCACATAAACTCTAAATAAAATCTTCCAAAGTCTATATAAATCTCTTCTAGATCTACATGGAAGAAGACCTTTTTTACATCAAATTGGTGCAAGTTTCAACTGTAATTAGCTGCTAGAGATAATATCACCAGACGGTATTCATTTTTGCAACCGGAGCAAATGTTTCCAAGTAATTCACTCCATACATTTGAGTAAATCTTTTAGCTACCATTCTTTCCTTGTACCTCTCAATAGATCTATCAGCCTTGTACTGTAATTTACAGTGTATACCCACTTACATCCTACAGTTTTCTTTCCATTTGGTAGAGGGACCAAATCCCAAGTACCGTTCTTGTCCAGTGCTTCCATTTCCAAGTCCATGGTTTGTTTCCATTTCCTTTTAGACAATGCTTCAGATAGAGAGGTAGGTATAGTAATAGTGTTTAGGCTTGTGAGGAAGGATTTATGGGTAGGTGAAAATTGTTCAAAAGCAAAGGTAGTTGGATAGAGGATAGAATGGCTTATTGATACATGTCCAAGTATTCTTCCTAAGGGCAATTGGGATATGGAGGTCATCATAAGTTGCTAGTGTATTGGATTCTAATTCATGTGCATTGGAAGATTATAGATTGGATCACTAGAGTTTGAAGTGTCAAGGGAAGTTACCTCATGTAAGGTCGGATTTGACTCATGGATGTGAATAGATTCAAGAATGACCTTTGTTCTTCTTGTATATACTAGATTTTTCCCATATTTTATATTAGCATCATCATTTCCATCTTTCTCAGAATCAATTTTAGTCTCAATATTGTCATTTCCTTCATTTCCATCTTTTTCAAAATCAATTTCTAGTTCAAGAGTCAACTTAGGAAGTAGAAGAGACTCATTTTCCTTACTTGTATTCTCCCCCTGAAGATGAGTTTGACCAAAATAACTTTCTTGTTCGTGGAAGGTGACATCTTTGAAGACAAAAAAATTGATAGCACTTGTAGCCCTTTTGAGTGGAAGAGTACACGATAAAGACAAATTTTAAAGCTCTAGGATCAAGTTTCCCTCTACTATCACTATGGATATGGACAAACGATGCACACCCAAATATTATGGGAGTAAGATTGCTACAAGTAGACAAATTAGGGTAGAATGAGGATAGGGTCTTTGTGGGAGTTTTGAAGACAAGAACACTAGAAGCTAATTGAATTATGAGATACGATGCAATTAAAACTACTTCTCCCCAAAATTTCTTGGGAACTTTATTTTTAAATAACATCGCTCGAGTTTGATCTAACAAGTGCGCATTTTTCTTCTCAGCAATTCCATTTTGTTGGGGCGTTTTAATACACGAGGACTCACGGATAGTTTTTCCTTTTGACAAAAAGAATTAACTTAGTGATTAAAGTAATCTTTGACATTATCAGACCTAATCCTCTTAATATTCACTCCAAATTGGCTTTTTTTTTATCACGGAGAAGGTGTACAAACACAAAACTGACTTCAAATTTTATGTTTTAGTAAGTAAACTCAAGTAACCTGAGTACATCAATAAAAGTTACAAACCAACGTGCTCCTGATATATTTGGATCATTAGAGGGAACCCATACATCAGTATGAACTAAACAGAATGGAGAAGTACTCATTTGGTTACTAACTAGAAAAAGTATACGTTTGTGTTCACACACCTCACAGCAGACTTTCTACCTCTAATTTCTTAAAGAGGGAAGGAAACAACTATTTTATGGCTCTAAATGAAGGATAATCAAGGCGTCATTGATACAAAATGCCCTTGTCCCTGTTGGTCTTTATTGATTTAGATAAAAAAGGAGTTACTATTGCTGAATAGATTTGGAGGAAGATTTTGATTATCCAAGTAATAAAGACCATTCCATTCTCTAGCTTTACCAATTGTCCTCCCCGAATTCTTATACTGAAGGACACAAGATTTGTTATAAAAAACATTACATGATAGGTCTTGTGTTAGTTTTTGTATGAAAATTAAGTTAGTAGACAATTCACTTTATTTGTCATATCCGTAAAACCAACAGACAAACGAGATTAGAGACGAAAGATTGATCTATCAAACAAAACAAACTTTAAACGTCCAAAAAATATCCACAAACTATAAGTGTGCTACAATACCGCAATAACAATAGTGGCCAAAGTCTGTAACAGAAAAGTCCGAGCAAAAATCGTGAGCTTCAAATGACCCACAAATAAAAGTACTTCGATCGGAAAGTGAACACCCAAAACGGAATAAGAAACGACCGATCTATAATCTGGTTGAAAATGACGGTGAACGGATGTCTATAAGGCAGTGCGCGGTACACGCACCGGAGATGACGTCGCAAATGGGCGCCATGCGCCAAACTGGAAGGTGCACGTGAATAGGCCGTTGACGGCGATGTTTGGATTCAGGCCAATCTAATGGAGGAGGCGAGTCTTGTGGTGTGGGCAGTGGCGTGAAGTAGGCGGTCAAAGGTGGTCAATCAGACATGAACAGTAACAGTGTGAATAGTGAACACATTATGGCCAACAAACAGGCCAAAAAGAAATCTCAAGTTGCTGCAATGAAGGCATCAAAAGGGGCCACAATGAAGCTGGCTAAGGTTTCAAAAAAAAAAGAAACCACAATGAAGGGAGAAGGTTTATGCAGAAGTAAGACTCCCAAAGACGGAGAGTTCCAATACCATCTCAATAATTAGGGTAAAAATATATTTTATTGAATTGAAATAAATATGTTGACAATACATCAAATATATATACAAGGTAACTATACAACCAAATCCCTATTAGTACTCCTATATAACCAAATCCCTATTGGTACTCCTACAAAACCAAATCTTTATTAGTACTCTTATACAACCAAATCGCTATACTTGAGGGATATTTTTAATAATAAAACAGAAACAAATTTTGCCAGTATTCATGCAGGAGTGGTTATAATGTTATCACCGATCAACATGGTCCTCCTCCATTGAAGGTATTTACTCAATAGTTCAGCCAATTAAACAAGATATTGACATTTAATAAGAATGTCACCTAGAATAATAGCACAGGGACAAATTATTGACATTTGCTTCAATACCAACTTACATTGATAGCTCACAAGAAAGTTTAGTCTTCATCAGTCATAAAAAAAAACGCTAACATTTACCTAAAGATGGACCCAAATATTTCAAATAAACTCCTATGGAATTATCAATGAGAATCTACAGCAACAAATTTCTACAATTTTGCTGTCTTTACAATGTTAATAATCAAAATGGATCTTCAAAAACTCTACCTCTGTCTCATAATATAAACAAAAATGGGTCAAAGAAAATGGATGTATGTGGTTCAAAATTTGGACCACATAAATTCACTTTCTTTGACTCATTTTTGCTTATATTCTGAGACAGAGGTAGTATCAGTTTAACAAAGGCAATTTTAGCACTCATATGATATATATAATTTTTCTTGCAGGAAGCAAAGTATATACGGCATTCATTAAAGAGTATCTAACTCGTAAATTATACTGGGATTCTGGGAAATATGAGAAGCCATGCGCAAGCAAACCATAGAAGATACCACACAACATGAGACAAACATGAGACTCAAGTTTTAGTTGCACTCTATTCAAACTGCAGATCATACAGGACCTTTATGTAGCTAAAAATGACAAAACAAAGATCCATTACTCACGATTTCTTTCAAGAGTATCAGCAGCCCTGATGGTCTCATCCAATTGAGCATCAGAATCCATAATTTCTGGTACCTGAATAAGAACCCAAATGAATAATTATATGATATAGCAAAGAACCGTATAACAGGAACCAAAACAGCATCAGAGAATAAACAATCATATTCTTATGATATAAGAAAATAATAACTTTCACTTAATAAACAAAATCGTGCCTTTGTTCCATTTGCTGGACTTGCTTTAACATCACCGGATTCACTATCAGAAGAACTACTAGAATTGGAATCTGCAATGCACACATTGGATAGTCACTAATAACATTAACATAAAAATTTATCCAGTTAAACATTAAAATTGAAAATACAAGCAAAAAACTCTTGGAAGATACTTTGGACCTCAAACAACAATGCAACACATATGTTACCCAAAAGAAACTATTGATATGATGAGTGTAAATCTGCAACTTACCACTTCAAAGGAAAAAACATTAAAAAAATGCATTGAACAGTTGGTAGTAATTAATTAAAACCTTTCCCTTATTTGGCAACCAACCAGTTGCTGTTTAAATAATGGCAAAAGGCAATACACTTGTCTTTAAAATTACTACGTTAAGCTTAAGATAATATTTTCTAAAGATATGATAACATAACAAAAGAGAGAACTGAATGTGAAATTGAAGCATATATATATCCTCTTGCATATATACTATACAATTCAGTGTAAGGACAAAAATAGACAGATTATTTAAAGAGGGCAAGAAGAACTCCAAGCATACATGATATTCAACATAAATTTATAACAAAGTGTATTCTTGGTACAAAAATACTTCCAGTTTCGAAAACAAGTGGTTGATTTACTCAATAATGAAGTGTTGCTCGTTAAGCACTCTCCATTAATCGTTTTAGAGGTTATTGAGCATAAATTGGAAATTTTTTACTACGAAAGTAAGAATTCAACTTAAACCTAAAAAAACATGTCTAATCACTAAACAGGCACAGTTCATTTGATGATACTAATAGTCATCCCACAATTTATTTTCACCCTTAAACACCACTGAACTAGGTAAAGGCACAAAACTGTATAACATCATGTTCCAATAAGTGGACATGCAAATTATAACTCTGATTATGTGAAGAAAATTAATCAAATACTTTCACATATAGCAATCAGAGGTTTTTAATTAAGCCATTATTGGTAGTAAAAAAAGACTGAAATGGCATTCTGGTAAAATAAGCAAATACAGAATTTCCTTTTTTAGAAGTGCTCTTAGTTCCCTATGCCTATGGTTAGAAGAGGGGATGCTTTTATTTTTAACAAAGGTCTCTTTATCCTTATCGTAGTTGTGATTAATAATAAGATTGTTTACATTTTGTCAAAAAAAAAAAGATATGAAGAAAGTAAAGGCAAAATATTCATATTTTATTACTACAGTCATAAGCTGTTTATATAGGAAAAGAAATTACAATAGTAATACTGAGTAATAATGACAGAATCATAAAACAAAAATAAACAAAATAATATAAAATAGAAGAGAATCAAATCTAATTTCCCTTGTTTCTTCAACACCCCCCCTCAAGTTGGTGCATAGATAAATATCTGTCATGCCCAACTTGACTATAAGTCGCTCAAAATTGGGTCTTGCCAAGCTTTTTGTCAAGATATCAGCAATTTGCTAATTGGAAGTCACAAATGGCAGACATATAATTCCAGTATCAATTTTTTCTTATAAAAAATGGCGGTCAATCTCAATGTGCTTGATTCCACCATGTTGTACAAGGTTGTGAGCTATACTTATTACTGTTTTGCTATCACAACAATTTTAAGGGTGAATCAACTTTCATTTTCAGTTTGTCTAAGAGTTTACCAATCCACAAAAGTTCGCAGATTCCTTGAGCCATTGCTCTGAATTCGGCTTTTGCACTGCTACGAGGAACAACCCTTTGTTTCTTACTTCTCCAAGTGACTAAAATTTCCCAAACATAGGCATAATATCTAGTAGTGGATTTTCTATCAGTAACTGATCATGCCCAATCAGTATCTGTAAATATAAAGGTTTCTCTCTCATTAGTTTTCTTGAAGTACAAACCCTTTCCAGGATTGGATTTCATGTACCTTAAGATTTGATAAATTGCCTCCAAGTGTTCTTCATAGGGAGAATACATAAATTGGCTTACAACACTCACAGATAAGAAATGTCAGGTCTAGTGTGGGCTAGATAAATAAGTTTGCCTATCTTCCAATCTCAACTGGAACACTCCCTTTCTCTCAAAGTTTAGCATTTAATTTCATAAGAGTATCTGATGGTCTACACTCACTCATCCCAGTTTCTTCCAAGAGATCTATGATGTATTTTCTTCGAGAAACAACAATTCCCTTCTTTGAACGAGCAACTTCCATACCAAGAAAATATTTAAGTGCGCCTAAATCATTGATCTCAAATTCTTTTGTCAAATTTTTCTTCAATCTTTCCATCTCAACAATGTCATCTACTGTGAGAATAATATCATCTACATGTACAATTAGAATTGCAATTTTACCAACATAAGAGAACTTCATGAACAGAGTATGGTCTGATTATCCTTGCTTTTGACTGACCGAGTGAATTTTTCAAACCAAGCCCTTAGGGACTACTTAAGACCATAAAAGAATTTTTGGAGTTTGCACACGTTTGAACCAAACTTATCTTCAAAGCCAGGTGTACTATCCATGTATACTTCCTCCTCCAAATCACCATTCAGAAAAACATTTTTTACATCAAGTTAGTTAAGAGACCAATCTAAATACACCGCCAAGGACAACAGAACTCTAACGGTGTTTAATTTGGCAACAGGAGGAAAAGTCTCTCAGTAATCAATGTCATATAGCTGAGTAAACCCTTTACAGCCAACGGTATTCTTTATTGTAGGTAACGACATGACTCTCCAAGTTTGATTCTTCTCAAGAGCTCTCATCTCCTCAAGAACAGTTTTCTTCCACTTTAGAATTATTAGAGCCTCTTGTACATTTTTTGGAATTTCTACAGCAGACAACTTAGAGGTAAACGCAGCTAGAGGTGGGAATAGGCCAGGCCACGCCAGACTTTGAAAGGCCTGAGCAAGGACTACGATTAATTTTTTAGGCCTAAGCCTGGCCTACGGCCTATCATAGGTTTTTTTTTTGCCTAAATTGGCCTTTTTAAAAATCTGGCATGGCCTGAAAGCCTATTTAAAAGCCTTATTCAAATTAAAACTTATATTTTACATTTTTTTTAAATAGACTAAATTAGGCATTTATATATAAAGAAAACTAATAAAACTATAATCAAATCTAATATAATATTAAAATAGCCTAATTGATATGTTTTAAAATAGGAAACAATAATATTAATAAATAATAAAAAATATATATATACACTTTAAAATAGGAAATAATAATATTAATAAATAATATATATATATATATCGGCCTATCAGGCCTAATAGGCTTTTAAATAAGCCTGAGCCAGACCTATTTAAATAAATAGGCTTTAAAAATAGCATGAACCTAGCCTTTTTATTAAACAGGTCAGGTGTAAGACCCTTAATTTTTAATTAAAATTATGAAATTAATTTTAATTGTATTTTTGGGGATATTTGTAAAATATTTAATATATGTCTGTTTGAGTGAATATATATATAAATATTTATTTTGGAGGATGAAATAAAAATTATTGGATGAAGATTAAATTAATTTAATTACGAGTAATTAAATTAATCGGACAGTTAATTGAGGATTAGTGGCTAATTACAAGCAATTAAGTGCTGAAGGACTCAGCATTATTTTAATATTATTTTTGGGTGAGGTGGCACCACAAAAGCCTATAAATAGGAGTGAGAAGGATGGTGAAATCAGAACACCATCTCTCCTTCCTCACTGCCCATACTGCATGTAACAGTACCCCATTTTCCCTCCCATTCTGTTTGCTGTTTCTGCCTTCCCCATTTCCAATCACGACTACAAAGGAGAAAAAGAGGGAGTTCATCAAAAACACCATTACTTGAAAATCCAAGCATCAAAACAGAAAACCCCCGGCATTAAAGTTAATCTCCACATCATTACGGAGCTAGAGAACTCAGTTTTGTAGCAGCAAACGCAGGCGGGAGTTTTCACCGTTTTTGACGCATACACTTTAGCAGAAGCAGAACACGCTACAAGGGTAAGGGCACCTACCACTTTCTAGATGCATTAGGGCTGTAAGTGCATGATTTTCATGGCATTACTAGTGTTTTCATCACTGTTTTGAAACTGGTTTGCCTGATGCTTGAAAGAAATGAAAAATGCAATTTTTGATGTTTTAAAAGCTCTGTGATGATTTCTGTTTGGGCTGAATGCACTAAAGTTGTGTTGTTTATGTGGGAAAGTGGAAAATGTCTTGAATGTTATTTCAAACATGATTTAAAAATGCATGTTCATAAAACTGTTTTGAAAATGGTTTTGAAATGCAAAAATGCATTCTGTTTGTGTTTTGCTACACTGTGATGCTGCATGTTATTCTGATGTGTTGTGAAAGCTGAAATGCTTGCATATTATTCTGATGTGTTGTGAAAGCTGAAATGCTTGCATGTTATTCTGATGTGTTGTGAAAGCTGAAATGCTTGCATGTTATTCTGATGTGTTGTGAAAGCTGAAATGCTTGCATGTTATTCTGATGTGTTGTGGAAGCTGAAATGCTTGCATGTTATTCTGATATTGAGAAAGCTGAAATGTTGTGTGATGTTCTGATGATTGATCTTTTTGTTTCTGTTTCTGGATGATTTGGTGTTGATGAGTCTGATTCTACTTCTGTTGTGAATGATTTTGATAATGTTGATGATTTAAAAAGAAAAGGGATTTTAATGAGGAAAGTATTGTCTGGAAAAAGTGCTGAATCTGTTTTAATGTTTGGTTGTTTGTTTTTAAAAGAAAATAGTTTGAAAATGGTTGAAATCTCAGGAAAATTTCACTTGTTTTCGAAGGTGTATTCGAATACAACATGTGTGTATTCGACTACAACCTGTCAAATTTCTGTTTTACTTAAGTTTTCAAACTTGTATTCGAATACGAGCCCCTGTATTCGAACACAGAGGAAGAATTTTTGCTTCTGACTTAGCATCTGTATTCGACTACGAACATGTCGTATTCAAATACAGAAATGGGATTTTAACACTATTCGCATTTGTATTCGACTACAAGCATGCTGTATTCGAATACAGAATGCAGATTATCACTAGTTTCAGCTTCTGTATTCGAATACAATGGGTCTGTATTCGAATACAAATTCGTGTTTTTCCAGAAGCTCAGTTTTTTGCTTCTGTATTTCAATACAAGGAAGCTGTATTCGAATACAGATTCGTGTTATATCATGGATTTTGTTGCTGTGAAATATATGTTATGTGATTATTTGTTATTTTCGGTCGGTGACCCTTGCTATTATATTGTGGAAATTGGGCTTTCCCCTCAGATGTTACCCAAACCCGTCCTACCGACGGATACACTAACGACGGAAACGTCGTTAGTTTCCCCCCTGATTTTTCACATACGGAGTATTCGTGGACGACGCAGAGAGGCAGACAACTGGCTGAAGAAGAGACTTGTAGAGGATACGGTGGAGACCGTGCTACTTTAGCTTAGTGCATGATCAGTCTAGACTTTTGTATAGGGTCTTGATGTTTTGGGGAAATGTAATTTTATTTTGGGAATTTATGTAATGATTTTTCTGCTGTATTCTTCCGCACTCTGAAACTATTTAGTGGCTACAGGCCGGGTGTTCTCTTTTGAAATGAACTGATGAAAACTTTATTTTAATTCCCTTGACATTAATTTTGAAAAACTCATTTTAATTATTGATTAAAAAAAAATACACTCGCGCTTTGTTTTAAACTCGGGGTGTTACAATTGTGGTATCAGAGCATTTGGTTTAAGTTTTGTGATAAAGCTCTGATTTAAGTATTTGTTTTGAGTTATTAGCTGATCATGCATAAGAGCAAGTAGTTAAAGTGTCAAGTCTTGTGTAAGTTGTGGTGTGACTGAAGTGATGATGGTTTTGTAGGAAACAATGCCTCCACGAAGAGACGACACCACAAGAGCAAATGTCAGCCGGGAAGATAGGATGGCTGAAGCAATGAACAACATGGCTGCGTCTGTTGCTGCACAGACG